>JAJHUR010073318.1:0-56388 GCA_027495735.1 Lutjanus campechanus
AAATCCCAGCAGGGATTTGGTGGTGACACTTGTGAACAGGCTTCACTGACATTCGGAAAATATATTAAATATCCACCATATGCTCTGAGTCGAGGCAGCATGGCAAGTTCTGTGTGTGTTTGTGTGTATGAGCGTGCATGTCATTTGAGTGTTTGCACATGTGCTCTCAGAAAGAAACGCAAACACAGAAATGACTAAGATGATTCAGTGTTGGGAGTATCCAAAGTCACATTTTAATGAACATTTCCCTGCAGTTCTCACAGTTTTTCTGTCTTCAGCATTCGAGTTCCATAAAACTTTTGAACAAATTCATAAAATGTACATGACGGTCTAACATTACGTTATGCAACGGCAGGGGTTAAGGGTTATGATTTAAGACGTGCGTGCAATGTCAAGTGAAATCCACTGTAACACCACATACTTTGAGGTCATGTCGCTTCTGTCAGAGCCAGATGCTCGATTGTAAAATTATCAAAAAACTTGACATCCCAGTTTTATTTCACTAAAGCTTCGCCATCTAATGTGGCTCTGTATGTTTTTCCACTCGTCCCACACGTCTCCACAGATCATGTTAGGCCTTTCTAACTCATTGGAGGCTTCTTCGAAGGGTTTGTTCAGACAGAGCGCGAGACAAATTTTAGAGGTGGTGCGATGCATACGAAGTCAGTGAACAGACATGAGTGGGCGCGATTAGATGCGAGTGAAGAATTTGTGCTTATACCGACGCTTGATGTTTTTCATATACATACGGAGTCAGAGGCTGAGCTGCCGCACAAACACACTCCCACACACATGGTCAGTGCTACAGTTTCAAGCTAGCCTACAGAAAACGTCTGCACAGTTTGTACATTGGCTGTTGAGAGCTAATCAACGCGTACTGCAGAAATGTCCAGTGGTCAAATTTCTGCAGTTGAGCCAACAACCTCACTTATGGATGCTAATGTCATTCTCGTGCTGCGTGATGAAGAGGACCAAGCTCTGCCTTGCTTCTAGTTGAGGACGACATCACATGCACTTATCATCCCCAACCAACACAGAGTAGATCAGAAGCCTTCAACTACATCTGTCCAGGTCCAGAATTTTTCTAAGCAGACACTTTGGAGACTTTAAAATAAAAGAGATTACATTTATTTAAGCCTAATTAGTCTATAATTATTTAATATTTTCTGTTTCTTACAAAATTAATGTTATTAGCCCATATCAGCGTGAATAGACTCCTAAAAAAACCACAGGAAATTCATAATAGTGACGAGATAATTAACTAGATAATGCTCTCAGAGTGAGGCAGTTTACTCAGGATTGATGGTTAAAATCTGTAATTCTGGAAATTTAGTTGCAAAATGCTGTCCTGATCGGCAGGAAAAAGTTAATCAACTTTAACACATTTTGACACGTCTGTCCTTTTGCACCATTATTATACATACAGTATGGCAACTACAGATACTGGTGGTAACAGCAAATGTGGTTTAATACAGGTCACAGAATTCTGGGGCAGCAAAACAAAACTATTGTTGTTTCAATAAAAAAGTCAGGCAGTAATTTACCTTTTTACCTCATTCTGTGAGCAACCATGATCTGATTTTATGTTGTACACGATACCTGAGTGATGGCATGGAACAGCGAAAGTCAAAGGAGTTGGTTACCTCACTGAGAAGTTAGAGGTATGCAGCCTGCCATCTGCAGCTCTTCATCAAACAACTCACTGTGGCTGCTCCTTCTCGTTCCATTACTCTCTGCAGTATTTCAAACTGATCTGCTGTCAAATCCTGAAAATGAAAGCTGTCTTGTTTTGTAGATGCATATTTGATGAACAATCCCTGTCAAGCTCACTGACAAACACATTGCATTTCCTGTGACCATTTTAAAATAAAAGTCAGTTTGACTTGCACCAGTTAAATGATTGTCATGTGAAGCTGCAGCAGTAGGAAATGTTATTTTTTCCGCTTTTTCACCAGAGACACCCAGTTTGTAATACCGCAAATATACAAATATTGTAATACTTTCACCAATGGCCAGTCTGCGAGCCAGATGGCAAGGTTTGACTTTGGATGTGGCCCACCAGTTGATGATCCCTGCAGCAAATGGTCAACTGGAACTTACCTGTTGTTGGGTTAGAATTTTTATTGCTGGGTTGACCTTCAGAAGTCACAAAAGAACATACTATAATGCTCACACCATTTGCCCTCAGCCTTTGCCTCCAATGTGAGAGCCACAGTGAACTCAGCTGCTACCGACTTCCTCGATCAATTTCCAAATATCAAGAAGATTTTCTCAGGTGAACTGTGATAAAGGTGCAGTGCCTTACCTGGGGCAGCTCCTCAAGGCTTGGACCCTGAGAGTGGCTGGCAGCTTCATCAAGGATAGTCCCCCACTGAGTTAATCCAAGGCAACTGAATGCAGTACTGCCTACAGAGAGGTTTCAGTGGTTCCAGAAGGAGAGAGGAGTTGATTCCGTTAGATCTGTGCTCTCTTTTGTGTGGCTTCTATTAAACAGGAGTCTGTCAAGTTCTACTATCAATTGCCATGTGCCAGAAATCCGCTCTAATGTGGGGTTCGAGGAGAGATTGGTTTCCACCACCCTCTGCTGAAACATTTCCTACAGGGAGTGAGGTGCCAGCATCCAGTGATAAGTGGAGTTACTGGTGGTTCTTGACACCCCTTCAAACGAGCTGTTAAAGCTGTTGGGCAGTGTCTTTTTTTTTTTTTTTAGCTTTCATCAATTCTTTTCAAAGTGTCTATAGCCACTTCTAAATACCTCTGAGCACCAGCGACTTTTCTAAACAACCTAAACAACCACCTCATGACACTTTGGGTTAAAATCAACTTTACAGAGAAGTGCTACACTTGTCAACTGCCTCATCCTTTATCTAAATCAACTTTACTCTTTTACTTTTCTTGAACTGACCAATTACAGAAGAGAGTTTTAGAAAGAACACAAAAAGAAAGTACTTTGTAAAACCACATTGTCTGGCAGTTGAATCTACCTGGTAACTTTGTTAGTATAGGTTTTTATATTTGTATATTTCCCTCTGGTGAGCTTGCTGGATAAACAACATGCCGGCAAAAGTTTGTACATCTTACCCATCTCCTGTGAGCACCATCTGTGGGTTTGAGATGTGTGTTGTGGTAGAGACTTGCCATGTTGGTGTGTTATATGTGTGCATTATATAACCATCACACGGCGAACCCTGTAATGAATAAGACATTTTCGATGAGAAGCGGGATGATCCTTGTCCTTTAATAAGAGCCTCTATAGGCTCATTGTGGTCACTAGAGCATGTGAACACAAAATTTAAGCTCATGGATGGACTGCACAAAGATTAGTGGCTAATCCTATAGAGCCTCATTCAGTGGCTGTACCTGTACTCACAGAATTAGGTTACAGTAAATAACCGTATTTTGTTTCTGATGAAGAATAATTAATGGAATTTACAGATGGTCAGTATTTATTGGTAAATAGTACAATTAATCATCTAAATCTTTGAATTTAAGACTTAGTACATTTTTCTCATGTGAAATTTTCTTTCTTGTGTTGTGCGTGACTCATGTGGTGAAGTGTTACCTCAGATAATGAGTGAGGCCACAAGGATCAGCCTTTGTTTCCTCTCAGAGTGCTCTGCTGGTTTGGAAATGTCTGACCGACCCAAATTCAGAAATTGCTGGGTAGTGTTCCTCTTTAACAATAGCACTGTAGTTTTTTCTTGTGCATAAACACTAGACTAGACACTAGAAATGCAACTTTAGCAGTAACTCACTGTGCTCATTTATGTTTTCAGACGGTACAAATTATATCCAGCTGAAAAAAGAAAGCCTGAACATCCGGCAGTTACAGCTGAAGTTCAGAGTAAATGTAATTAAGATAAGTTTCAGCTCATCTCGGCGTGAATCTTTGGACCTTCAGATATTGGACCTTTAAGTAGTGCTAAAACCTTATGTAATTAATACAATTATCAACATAAGCACTAATGCATATAACAAATGAGTGTTCTTGATAGGCCTTGGTGACAGTATTACAGTCTGTACATTGTAAACAAAGACTCACATATAACATGCTAACAGCCAACCTCACTTAACAAACATTTTAGTAAATGGATGCAATTAGCAGCATCCTAATCGAAAATTATCTGACATTTTGTCTTTCCAAGGGCTCTTTCATGGACAGCCCATCAGCCAGGTTACATGGCTGCAGCAGATGGAGGACATGGAGGATGGTGACTGACAGACCAGGGACAGGGTGACAAACAAGCTCTATCCTCTGCACCGGCTATTGATTTCAGCTCAGAGGTCTCTGCCTGATATGGCAGCAGTCAGGGTCGACCAGCCACCAAAGCCCGAGCTAGCAGGCTATTAGCCTGGAAAGGGAGATGCAAGAGAAGACAATATTATCGTCACGGCCAGTCAGAATCAGGGATATGATACGTGCACTGCAAGTTTTATGATATCGTGCCCACAGGAAACAGTGCAGAAGGCAAAGAGGAATCTCACTGGGTTTTGCCCATAATTCTTACTGACTGCGATTTTGTGTCCTCTGGCACATTTTTTATAGTTATTGAACTTCTCTCACAACATTTTGAACTCTGAATGGAAACTTGAGTGTACTGCTTGAATTCAGCTCCTGTTGCTTAAGGATCCTGATGATAGCACATTAAAAATTTCACATTAAAATAGGCAGGATACAGTTTACAGTAATGTGATTGGAAACCTTACGCTGCTGGACTTTGTTCCATGACTGTCTCCCTCATTTTCCTGCACGATTAACTTCACATGGTGCCAGCAAGAACAACTCTATGTGGTTTCCTAGATGGCAGCAGTTTTGCTGGATTTAATTTTCTTTCCCATCATTCTTCTGTTCATTTTTTTTTTTTTTTTTATGAAAAGTGTGAGCTAAATGCCAAAGGGTAGAGATGAGGCAGAGTGTCAAAACCAGAGGGGTTAGCTGGCCCTCTGTATGATAAGGCTTCTTTCTTCTTTCCTGCCCAACCAGGTACTTTATTTGGCTTGCAGTTACTACCTTAGCATGGTGATAAAATTTTGCCACAGTTAACTGCAGGAAACACACTGTGGTTTGTTTAACTGGGTGTAAACATGTGCCTCTTACCGGTGTTGTGGTGACAGGGAACTCCTGGATGTCTAACACTGAGACTCTATTTTGTGTTTTGGCTCGTATCAGGAATGAGATTTTGACAAGGAATTTAACAAATATGTTTGTACATGTATATATGATGTTTGCTTGGATCCATGACAGTGTCGTCTCGCTCGATTTGGTTCTTCCTTTGCGCCCCTAATGACTAATGGTGAGTGAGTTCCAAAGTAAACATGGGGGGGCCAGGCCATGCCGACACAACAATCTGGCCTGTTATGTCAATTAGCCTGAGGTCTGTATCAGTCTCAGTCACGCTAGCTGTCTGCAGCCTATATGGTGGATGGGATTACACGACTTACTTTCCTCTACCTGGCAAGACACCTAGCTCTATACAGCATCAAAGACAACACTGGTGCCCTTAGCGTTTTCATCTGTTTTGTAGAGCTCATTATAGTGCCTTGTGTTTTTTAACATGCGGCCCTCTCATTATTTTCAGTTGGCCACTGCTGCTTTGATCTGCAACAATGTACCGTTGCCGCTCTGTGCTCCTGCAGCAGCAGCATGCTTTTTAAATGGGCGTATTAGAGCTGAAAGTACATCTGTAGTTTTGATTAAGGTGGATATGGTTGAAATGTCCTCCACTCAAAGCCAGGCCAGCCCCTTACTCACCTTGTTAGTGAGTGGATGCTCACCACACAACATCTCTGGTGGATTTTTCATGCCTCTGCGCCAGAAACAGCCATGGGCAGAGGTATTATGTTCACTGGTTGTCCATCTGTCTGTCAGTCCCATTATTTGTAAACATAATATGTCAAGAACGCCTTGACAGAATTTCTTCAAATTTGGCACAAATGTCCACTTGAACTTGAGGATGAACTGATCAAAATTTGGTGCTCAAAGGTCATGGTCACCGTGGCCTCACAAAAATGCATTTGGCCATAACTCAAGAATTCATATGTTAATTATGACATTTTCACACAACTCTAAAATGATGAGGTGTTGACATTTTATATCCAAAAGGTCAAAGGTAAACTTCACCGTGATATCATAATGTTGAGCTCTCTGTCAGTCCTCTGTTCCCCTCTGTAAAAACAGTCCACAGTGAAGTTTTTTGAAACTGCAACCTGACTGGTTGGTGTAGGTATACAACCTCAAGGCGGTAATTATCATCTTATATGTATGTAGCCTGTTGGTCTGATGCTTCAGAAATGCTGTTGAATAAACCCTGAACTCGGGCAGTAGTGCAGACAGCACTCATTTATGGAAGTGACCAGTGGGCTGATGAGATGCAATTGGATTGCATATCTCTAACACTGATGGTAGCATTATTTTATGGACACTGTTTTTACTGTGCCTTGGAGCTTTGCCAGTTTGGTGTCTTAATGTAGGGAGTTACAGTCCTCTGGACTCAAGTTATATGTCCTTGTTCAAAGGAGTAGGAGGGGTCAGCTTTTTATGTACTGTAATGATAAACGGACAAAAAAAAGTGAAATCAAGTGAATTCCTGTACTCTTTGATTTATGGGGTTGTTTGTGATGCACAAAGTCCAATTTAATCAAAAGTGGTTGTATTTTACATTAAAAGCTGACATGGATCGGCTGGTTTTTAAACAAATTAGATGCTGGGCTCATTTGAAATGTGTGCTGGACAGTCCAGGAAATGTGCTTTACGCTGGTATAAGCATCTACTGCATAAATTAATGGGCCCTGAATGTTTTCCTCCACTAGTAAATGAATTACCACTTAGGCATAGCCTTGTCATACAAGGCCACACATGCTCTGTGAAAGAAACAGATTGGAAATTCACTAAAGATTAGCCCCATTTTCATAGTTGCCTTAATTCATATAATTGGAAAATGCAAGAATAATGTGTGATGTTAATCTTATTAAAATGTGTGATATCCGTGTGTGCATACTGTAAAATACACACAATGTTACGTATCTGAATAGTAGCTGTATAGGACATTTTGTAAGCACAGTCTTTCACTGATGGTGTTTCTGACCTTAGTTTTACACAGGGATGATGAGAGTCTTTGGGTCAATAAGGGTTAAATGATGAGTAGGCTGATGCCATCCCTCTGACCAGACACCCCATTTCTCTGATTGCACACCATTTTCTCTTTACGCTTGTTCTTTAGCACTTGTTAGGTTAATATGCGCCCCTACTTACTGTGTCACACACATAAATACCCCCATGAACGTGCTCACGTGCAGCTACACATCAGATGCTCTCTGCCGTGTCTGACCTTGACCATGACATAGTCCATAAGCATCATTACTTATGCTCGCTGTGAAAGCCTGATTGTTTGTTAGGTTAATTAGATTAGCCTTGTGGATTTTTTTTCCCTGAAACATAAGTTTCTTTTTTGTATACTGTGTTTTTACTGTCATCTGGGATTGTCACACCTTTTCTGTGCTAAAATCAGAGAGTAGAAGGCAATAGATAGGGGAGATGAGCTGGGAAAAAACTGGTGGGTTGCAACTGAGAATAGGTTTTTGAAAAAAAAAAATGGCAGAATGACAACCTGTGATGTTGGGGAAAATAGGGGCTAGAAAATCCTGACATGAAGACAATGGGTTTCTGTTGCTATGATGTGGAGGGGGAAAGAAAGTTAGCCAGATTGCAGACAGCAGCACAGTGGAGATTTGAAATAGGCAGAGGCTTGGCTGGGAGGGTTGTATATGACGAGTTACAGTAGCAGCACATCGCCAGGGCCTCATGCTTTTATGATAGAGTCACAGTTTTCAATGAGCCGGTTAATTTTTCACTGGGACGAATTGCTCCTGACAGCCCAACGGCTAGACCAACATTTCGCAAAATGTAAAAGGTCTGGCGCAAATGAGGTCTGACCTTATCAATAGCCGGGACCCATCCATCTAAAGGCAGACCCCCTGTCGCCTCATGCAACAAGGCTGCTTACCTTCTCCCCCTCCCTCCACTGCTGCCTTCCATCACTGAATTGCTCACTCTCTGCTGTAAGGTTCACTGTGCCTAACATGCACATTTCTCTCTGTATCTGTGGGCAAATGGTCCTTTCTGTCTTGGACTGTCAATTGGTCTCCATCTGGTTGTTTGTTTATCCATCCGTCACTTGCAATATCTTAGGCACCATTTACTGGAGTTTGATTAAACATGACAGAATGACGCATGTCCTCACTTTGATCAGACAGTTTCACAATCGCATTGATTGCAGAAAGGGAGGGTTAGTATTTTGTCCCTGGGTAACGAACAGTATCTAAAAAAGCAACATCAAACTTGTTGGAGTGAATCTTTTTTACCGGTGACATTTTCAAATTCACATATATTGAGCAAACCAGGAGGAAGGTGAAAGAGGAAGGTTAAGAAGCAGTTAACCAGTTAACATTCTCATTCAAAATGTATTTTTTGCTCTTCATTAATCTTCTCAATCAAGGCCACCCTGGCCTTACTTGGCATTTACCACATAACCTTTACCCTAAACTGTATCCATCATGACTTGGTATCAGTCCTGCCTTTTGTCCCTCACCACAGCCAGACTTTCCCTTCTTTCATTTCTTTCTTCTTTTCCTGCTTTCTTTCCTACAACTGTTCCTTCCACAGTGGTCCTGTGTGATCAAGTTTTACATCACATCCATCATGCACAATCACACTGAAGTGGGCAGTGCTTGAGGGTGCATGTGAGCTCACTTGTACTGTAAATGTGTGTGTGTGTTTGTAGGAGGTGCTCTGCATTCTTGATGAATTATGCATGATTGTCAGGGGACGAAGAACAATGGTATCTGGAACTCTTTGCAGCGAGACACTGAAGCATAAAAGTCACCGCATTATATTGCCATTAATACACTCTGCAGAAAAACACAGTAATGAACCAGGTCATTATTGACGCAGTATGTTTGAAAGGATAAAGACAAAACAAGAAGGGTAAACTCTGCAGTGGTTCTCAACCTGGGGGTCAGGACACCCAAGGGGGTCGCCAGATGGTTGTAAAACAAAATAATTTATTGTTGCTAGCAGCATGTAATGAAAGCTGGGAAACAACCGAACAAATTTTCTGGCCAACTGTTTATTGAATAACATGTTAAATGACAGTTACAGTAAATATTTTTTTACACAGTTTCTGTAAGGTTAAAGAGCAGGAAAGAAAGAAGTATAGGACATTATGGGCAGGAGATATCATGGAAAAATTTAGCTTTTTAACTGTTGGTCTAATGAAGATTACATTTTTTTGAAATTACAGTTGACAAAAGGATTTGTAAAGGAAAATTTGATCCTGGGGATTTCTTATACTGTTCTGTATCACAGGTCAGAGATGATAGATGTAATACAGCACTTATTTTATGATGAAGTGTTGGAATTTACCATTTGTCGTATCCGGTTTCTTTAAAATGCACTTGTCTGCCTACATTCAAGTTTGTGATTGCCTACATTTCCCAGATTGCCTTTGGACAAATCCCGAAAGGACATGTGTAATCTTGTATTTTGTATATAACTGAGAGGAGTACTGGGTCAGTATGAAACAGTATTTGTATACATACTCACTGTCCATCTAATTTGTTATAGTCTTTTGTTCTTCATTGGTTTTTTGTTTTTATTCTTATTTCCCTTTTCTATTTTTGTTTTCAGTTAATTTTGGTTTAAGTTAGTTTCCAGAGTTGTTTTGAAAAGGTTTAGTTTAGTTTTTTAATAGTTCTACTATTGATTTTAGTTTACTTAACTTTTTTAACAGTGTGAGAGTATTTGTCAGCGATGAGATTTAAGAAATTCAAAAAAGGTATATAATACAAACACAACACTTTATAAAGGTAACCCACTCACAGTCATGTACATTTTAGTTTGAATAAACATATACACCAGCGCCTCCTCATGCTTGTTGTGTTGACAGAGTTGACCAAATTGACAAAGACTAAAACTAAAGAAATTTCCTGCATGTATTCTATTTCATTTAGTTTTACACATTGTTTCAGTCTGGTTTTTATTTTTATCTCAGCTAAGTTTTTCACACATAGTTTTTAGTTTAGGTTTCGTTAACTGTGTCATCAATTTGCTGTACAGACTCAATTTACCCCCATTTATAACTTCTAAAAGAATTAAAGTGGGTGTTAAAGTGGGTGAGAACGACCATCCAGCATTTTTTTTTTAAATCAAGTTAGCTGATTTATGATCATGATTGTGACAGAGCTAGGGTCCAGCTCAAGAACCTTCAAAAGTTGACAGTGGAAATGACTCTTTTCGAAGTGAAATCAATCAATCAATCAATCAATCAGTCAATCAAGTTTATTTCTCACGTGTCATATAAAAGGTACAGTAACTGAGAATTTTCTCTTTGTCTGTGTATGTTGTAGCTGACATTATTGGTCTGTGACTGTCTGCTGAACTGAGCTGAACAAAACAGAACAGAACTGAGCTGAGCTTGGCTGGGACTTTGGGCCCTCCCAGAGGAAAGCCAACCAGCTCACACAGTCAGATCTGCACCAACTAGAGGAGACACTTTGGACAAGTTAAACAGTGATAAATCTGCATGTCAGTATGATTTAAACCACGGCCGCTACTTTCTGTCGACGTTGTGTCATATCGCCGCCCCCGCAGGGCTCATATTGTCCGCCACGTGGCTCTTTAAGAAGCGAGGGATGATGAAAGAGTGAGAGGTAAGTGTGACAGGCTTAACTCGTGGAAGAAAAAGAACGAGCTTTGATTAATTGCAGTGGAGGTGATTGTGAAGGGAGATGGCGAGGGTGAACAGGTTCTACAGTAGGTGTGTATGTGTAGGTGGTGTTGGCTGTTGGCACCTTTGTGTTTGTGTTTACACATGAGCAGGTATCAGCTGCAGTAGTGTGCAGGTATAAACAATACGTGGGAGGAGGCGTCAACCAACAGAATAAATAATAGCCATATTCAGAGTTTGAGCTGCTTTTGCCAAAATGTTTCGACAAGCATGCAGCAAAAAGAATTATTGAGAATTTGCTATGCTTTCTTCTTATGAAAAAATCAGAACTCAGCCTGGAGTCAAGAGTCAAGTGTTGTCAGCACTTGACTCTTGACATGTAAGTTTAAATGTAAAATGCAGGTGCAAGTTGGTAAATGTATATTTTTTTTATATTTTCCCTTGGACCTTCAATTTGGAGAATAAAAAACTCCCTAAATATTCTGGGGAAATTATGTCTGCTCTAATAGTCTTTTCATCAAAGAAGCAGTGCAGACTGATTGTGGTGGTCAATTAAAGGTATTATCATTAGAGGCTGACTGTGGTTGACTGATATGGGTTTTTCATTGGCTGACGTCGATATTTAGAGAGCAGGGTGATGGTATACAGCGTAATGCCAGTACCCCTTATTCCAATGTCCATTACATTCTAACATACATGTTTTTTTTTAACCAGTAATATGTGGTTTCAGTTGGAATTTTTTTTTTTATTAATGAAATAGAAAAATACATTGGGTTATTCTGTAGATTTAATGCTGATGCTGATTATCTCAAAATGCCAGATAGTCGGACAACTGTTTACTACTAGAGGCCTCATAGAAGGAAAGACATCACGGGAGCTTAATGGCCTAATATTAAATTACATTAAATTTCAATAATTTGACAGAACCGAGTGCACCATATCTGCTAGAGGTGGACGATATTGCCCTAAAATAATATCACAATATTTTGGGGTATGACAAAATACAGAAAAATATTTTTGGTTTAGTTTTGCTCCCTTTTGTTGTAACAGTCTTCTTGCACATCTTAAATATTACTGTGACTTGTTTCATGTCGATCCTTTGTAACCAGACCACTTCCACGTTAGTGAAGTCGCTCCCCTTTTGAGAACTAAGTCCTCCACAGAGGTATGACGTCATTCTGTCAACAAGTCGTAATATTATCGTTATCAAGATGAGCAAAATTATAATGATAATACGTGCAAACTATGATGTCCTGAAGGAGGAACAAAATAAATTCAACCATCCCAAATGGGAGAATGCATTTGGATACTTTTTGGATTTAATCACCTATAATAATGACCTTGACGCTACTCATATAATTTGTAAGCTTTTATACTGTTTGCAGACTCTGAAAGTGTGCTTCATGCTAATACTGTACATGGTTTTACTCTTTATGTCAGTCCATTGCGTATGGAGGATAAAAGGGACTAATGCAGTCTAGGTAACCGCTGGCAAACAGGTCCTGATCAAGGTTCTGTCTAATGAATAAAGCAAAGAGAAGTCTCAGTGAATATAGCTTTTTTATCATCCAAAAAGTTGAGGTCAGTGCCGTCATTTGAGAAAAATCAAGCAGCCTTGCACAATAATGTGGCGGTTCTGCATCAGATTATATTTTTTCACCACAGTGCAATAAAAAACTTGCACAGACTCAACTAGCAGCTGTATACAATTGAGGATTTATTTTAAATTGAAAACTGGTTTCAAGTAAAATTGTGTCCCAGCTCTACTAACAGTACAACTAAAGTGTAAGTATAGAAATAAATTAGGCATGTACAGCAAGGTGTGGTTGTAGATTGTGAGAGATTTCAGCATGTTGCAAATTTTCTCTCCTGCATTTTGGGGCTCTGAGGCATGATGCTGCAAAATGCGAGCAGACCTTGCTCTTGAAAGTGTCTGCAACTTTGGTTTGATGAATGATTCAACCATACCTGAGCAGGCTGCAGTGTGCCAATTCCCCACACTGCCTGCATCTGAACAACGCAACTCCAGACGGGTAGAAAACATTGTCTTACTAAATAATCCACTTCCCATCTTCATATTCCAGCCAGTTAATGTGGGCCATTAGCGAACATGCGGGATAATTGGCCATTATGTTCTATTGAGCACCGACTGGTCCAGAGTACACACATTACATTAGCTAAGCTTTTTTTTTTCCAGCTTCAGGAGAGTTAAGAGTAGTTAATTGGAGGATGGGAGTTGTGGGGGTTTAAGGGCTTAAACACAGTCAGGAAGGTTGTAGTCATTAAATACAAGATTTATCTGTTTTATAATTTACAAAATGTTTGGTGGTTAGACCATCAAATCTGGTGTTCTGCAATATATACTGCTTGTTGTATAATCAGTTAAGCTATACACAAAAGCTGCTGTGGGAGCCCAATTTCAGAATATAAGAAATAAAAGACAAAAAGGAACAGTTGAGACGAGCTCAAATACCTTTTTTCCATTTCATTGTAAAAGCTGGTGTGGACTCACACACGTACACACTTTCATTTTTTGTTGGTTGTCCAAGTTTCTTAGTGTGACTTAAGTTGTGTAGGTAGTTCGTTCCTTCTTCTTCTTTGTTGCTTTTTTTCTACAGGCACACACACACACACAACCGCAGACGCACATTTCACACATACTTTACTCAAGGGGAGTCTCTAAATCATTCATGTGTGTGGAATATTGGCCTCTCCTCTGTTTCTCCATAATAAATGAAGGGTTTGATCAGCTGCCTGGATCAATACCTTGCACACTCTCACAGTTTGTACCTACTTGACACCTAACCTCCAAATGTTCTCATCTATTTAACATGTAGCTGTTCATTCTTGCCTGTAGGCGTCTCTTGTGGGGTAAAAGGGAGCTTATGAGTAGAAAACCATTTTTGGAAATTTTGGACTACTTTTTATTTACATACACTGTGTTTTGCAGAAGCTGTATCTTCTGTAACAGTTGTTTGTGTGGTTTTGTTGTCTGTGCAGTTTTTTATAATTCACTACATAATGGTAATAATAATAAAAAATAATAGGAATAATAAGAATATTAATAATAGTGGCATTTTCAAAGAAGGAGCGGGGAGTGTTTTCCAGGAAAAGGGAATTAAAGTGCATACTACATTCTGAGGAGTAGCAGGCCTGTTCGAAAAATAGATTCCTATTGTCCAGCTCGACAGACTGCTTTGTCCCCACCTCTTGTCTGAAGTGGCTGTAAAATACAGTGATTGCCCCTGGCCTGTCCATCCTTTTCTCTCCACCTGACCCCTCCCTCGCTTTAGAAATAAGAGAGTAATTGCATCTTTTCTTACAAAATAATGTGCTGGAATGAGAGATAGAAAAGAGAAGGGGCAAAGTGTGTGTGTGTGTGTGTGTGTGTGTGTGTGTGTGTGTGTGTGTGTGTGTGTGTGTGTGTGTGTGTGTGCGTTCGTGCGCGTTTGTGCGTGCGTGTGTGTGAGAGAAAGAGAAAGAAAGGAATGAAGTATTAGAGGTGTTCTGGGTTAATTTGAGTTTTTCTTACACATTTAAAGGCAGTGATTGATAATCAGTGAACAAAAAAAAGAGTAGATGTACACACAACATGTAGTCATGTCAAAGGGGCACGAATGGCCAAAATCTCTCAGGTGAAGTGAGGATATTAGGACTGCCCTCTATAAGTCAGAATTATAAACATGGGGAATCATATTATATTTTATACTAGCTGGTGCACTTGAAAGCATTTGTTTTTTGTCATTGCACACAGAGCAATGTAACAGCCTGGCAGGCTGTAAACCTTACAAACTGAGTCTCAAAATCACCACAAACCACAAAACTAACTGATGTGAGCAGAAAAGAGTGATACAAACAGAGCGCAGGTGACGTGCTGTCAGCCACTTCACTGGAGCGCACAGGCGGAGCGTACAGAGCAGGTGATGCTTGCTTGTGCTTGTTTTTGCCACTGACAGGCTCAAATTGTTAATCTAAGTGTCTGACAACTTTATGAAAAGTATTGCAACAGTGTGGGACCTTCTTTAAAAAGTAAAATATGTGTCGGTTAACCAGAAACAACCAGTTTTATTGCTCTTGCCAAACTAAACCAGGCTCCATTTGCAAAACTTTATTTTTAACATAATCATTATTGTTGTTTCATTCAAACTCAACAGAAACAAAATAAAACTCTCCAAACATGTCTTGGTTAGTCTTTCCGTTGTTCCAACAGTCATCAGCTCTGGTTTGGTTGAAATAAATTACTAATCCACTGTGTGAAGGATTGCACAGGGCAGATTGCGCCGGTCAGCACTGCTACAGTCTGGGGAGAGATGCTCTGCAGGGCGCTGATCTTATACCTGAAGTACAGGAGGACGCACACTTTTAGTTTGTCTGACTGCGTGAAAATCTAATGTTTTCACATCACAGATGACAAAGAAAGGTTTTAAAAATCTTAGCGGTTAAACACATTCATAGGAATTCAGTGTGACTCTTTGAGGTAAAAAAAAGAAAGAATGCCACAAGGCCACATCTGATTTGACTGAAAAAATTCTTAGTTGGGGACAGCCCTTGAGGATATATAGTAGAATAATGTTATTTCTTTTTATAATGCATCTGATGATTTAGAGCAGTGAACATGGCTTCTTTTACTGCAGTAGACCTCCTGGCCACTTCCTCCAGTACCTCAGCATGGATATAGCCAAACTAACCTAGTTTTCAAATTCCTAGGGGCACCTTATGCTTTTTTTTTTTAAAGGTAATTAAAAGTAAAATAATTTTGCCACTTTTTAAACTTTGCTCATTGCAAAAGAAATTAGAAGGCACTCTTCTCCCAGGGCTTCTTCAGGCTATGCCACTGAATTCAATAGCCCAAACAATCATGAAGTGCACTTATCTGGCCACATCTCATGTGCCTGTTTTTGAAAGTAATGAAACAAATTAAAGGAAGACGAGGATGAAGACTTTAGTTAATGCCTACCACATATTTTTTTTTATAATGAGGACAGTGAGTGCATAGTTTAAACTAGTGATATAGTGTATCTGCAGAGCATGTATCATTTTGTGAGAAAAAAGAAATTCATGATTGATTAAAAAGAGGATGGGCTAACAAAGGGACACAGAGGTGCGGAGAAGGAGGAAACTTTTCTTCCTACAGTTTCTCTATTCTTTCCTCCCTTTCCACTAACTTCCCTCCTCTCCTGAGGTGTTTCGAGGACATTCCTCACTAGACAGAATTAGTACAGTTTCTGAGAAGTGTGGTGCAGGCAGATGTCTAAATGGCTGCCCACTGTTGGCAAGCAGGTGGAATAGCAATGAACTGTGGGGGGTCTTGGTAGAGAAGCTCAAGCTTTCCATGTACACAATGCTGACTAGATTTTCTGGCTCACAGGCAGAGGGGAATCAGTGTGAGACACAAGCGACTGCTAATTGAACGCCGGGCCTTACTCGCTAACGTGAATGATTGTTTCACACCCCAACTATAAATCCTTCTCCGTTACTCCTGAGGTGCAAATGGAACTCGACTCATCTCCTTCAGCTATCTTCACTCTTCTCTATATGACTGTGTACTGCTTCCTTCCTCCTGTTTATATAGGAAAATTGACAGAGAGATAGTTAGGAGGAAAATGGTGTAAATGGAAAACACATTTATCACTCTCTGCACTGTACATTTTTACCCACTGTTTTCAACTCCAAAAGTACTTATGTTTCCTCTGGCCTGTCATGCTACTTTCTTTGTTCCAGTACATAAAAATAGGTTTTAATGAAAATGCTCATAACAAGGTCTATGAATTACCTTGAGCAACCGGGTCATGATTTCTAAAAACGAAACACTACTGTATCAAATGTTTTTTTGTTTTTTTTGTCACTTTGAGCACCACAAGCTGAGTGCCATCTAGTTCTATTATATTTAAGAGAAGGCAGACATCTCTATGACCAGTATCTCCAAAACTCAGCAACTAACACCAAAACAGTCTGGATGGATAAATAGTATTATGCAGGGATCAATAATAAGGATGGCCCACTCACACAGGGTAAATAAAATAAAATATAAAATGCATTTTGGGTAAATTTAACAAGTAAGAACTATTTTGATTGTCAGTTTATTGTTAGAGTAGCAGGTGAAAAATGCTGTTTTCAACCTCTCAAAATTTCCTGCTGTTTTTGTTTGTTTGTTTGTTTGTTTATTTTTATATTAAACTGAATATCTTTTGTTATGGACTGACAAAACAAGACATTTAAAGACGTCATTTTGGACTTAGAAAAACTGGGATGGACACAAGAATTGACTTAAGGTAAATAGATTTTTGACCCAACTGCCTGACCAGGCAAGTTTTAAAAAAAAGCCATTAGTATTAAACACTTCTATGTACATGTAGTTTTGATTTTGGTGTGAATTGTTCCTTTAAGTGCTCTAAATGTCTTTAGATTCTTAACAATTTTATATTTTTAGTTGTTTGCAGTGTCACAGTAATTGCTGCTCTATACATCAAAGACATGCAAAAAGTAGTTGATTTGACAGTAAAGACCATAAAATACATTTTTGAGAGATTATTTCCCAGTGGAGACGTGCATCTCCTGATGACTGACAGTAAGTAGAGCATGCCACACTACTCATGTACAGTGTAGTTACAGACAAAACCTAATTAAAGCTTCATGTTTGGTGTGATGGGATGTTCAAGTCTGTGGAAGTTTTTAAAAAGCAGCAGATGGCTTTTCTTACTCGTAAGATGTAACCAACAATGCTTGCTATGTGTAAGCAACTGCTGAAAACAATGTAAAGGACATGGGAAACTTGCCATAAACTACACAAAACCAGCCAGTATGAGCATATAAACGTGGGGTAAAAGAAGCAGCAAGCACTAGAGGGCACTCTCTGTCTCCCTACCCCTCTCCCTTGCTCCCTATTGCACACTCACACACACACACACACACACACACACACACACACACACACACACACACACACACACACACACACACACACTCACACACGCACTCATGCACACAGAGAACATGCTGAACATTCAAATATGAAAGTCAGAATGAGATGTTCTCACAGCTACTAGGAGACAATCAATTTGAATTGTATTAATCAGTGCTTGCACTCAGGCCCTCTCTAGTTCACTATTCAATTACAACTGTTACATCTCATCCCATTCTCTCCCCCTCTCTCTCCCCCCTCCTCCCCTCTTCTCCTCCACTCTCCTCTCGCTCTGTCCGGGTCTATATCTCTGTCTCCTACTGTAGCCACTATCTATATTAATATTTCCCCATTGTTTTTTTTTCCTGCTGCAGCATAGATGATAGATTTTAACCTAATGAAAAGCACTTCTGTTGAGATTGAAAAGCTCCTTAAACACATCACAGCAAACCCTCTGTCTCTTTCTCCTCCTCCCCTCCTGTTTCCCCTCCTCCTGCCCCGCTTCCTCCCCATGTCCTCACCCCATTTTCTTTCACAACATTTATGCTTCACCTACAGTATGAATTTTGCTACCCCTAAACACTTTTTTTCTGCCATCCTTTCTTACATCTCCCTCTTTTCCTCCCCCTTCCTCCTATGCTAAATGGGCTGCATTACTGTAATGAGCTGGTAATTTATGGAGGAGGAGTGCAGGACTTGTATCATTTGCCCATTTAGTGTTTGGCCTCCCCAAGCTTACCCACTCCCTCTGGAAACACATGCAAACACTCGCAGAGCTAAGTGTAAATACACACATACATCGTCGAAAAGTAACAAGGGACATACAGTACTGCACACTCACTCACACACACACACACACACACAAACACACAAACACACACACACTATAAATGCATATGATGACACACTCAAGAGGAGCGTCTTGTGTACTCCATCCACTCAGTGACAGCGACACAACAGCAACAGCCTCTAGTTCTCTATCAGTATACACACTGGATCCGTTCAGTCACAGTACAATGTGCACAGGCACACACATTCCTGTACACAGTCATATACATAGTTATGCGCAATAATCAGAAGAAAACTTTAATGAAGTCTTTTAGCATGTTGAAATTAAGATTAGTCAACTTTGTCCTGAAGTTCTGTGTGTGTGTGTGTGCTAACATTTTACGTGCAGGTATTCAGTGGTGGAAATATATGATTTTGGTTACAGCACGGTAATTAAAATACAATGAAAGCCCTCCCTTCAGAAGAAAGTCTTATGATTCAAAAAATAATGCTCTAACTTATGTGTGGAAAAGCCAGACTGTGAAGAAACTGCTGCAGACAACTGCTACTGCACTGATTAAGACTGAAGCATATCTCTGTTAGATGTGTTTAAAACTAAAACAGATGACCCACCTGAGGGATGATTTTATTATACAACCTGCTTGGTTAAACATTAAGGGTGCTCCGATCAGGACTTTTGGGGCTGATCCCTGATTGCTGGAAGCAGTATCAGCAGATATTGATTCCAGGGTCTATCTGAACCCTTCTGTTTATCATGTAGCATTATTGATTTATTTAAGTATTCTTAACAACATTGTATATTGAGTAAAAATAGAAAACAGATGTACTTGAGAGCCTGTTGTAGAAGAATATGGTTGAGTTTGCTGAGAACAATTTGATAAGATCTTTTTAAAAAGAATTTTTACAATCTTCCAATATAGAATTGAATGGGATATTATTATGATTCTACCATCTCATTGTCAAAAATGCTGTAGTGAATGAACAAGAAAGTAACGACACATGTAGGCCTATGTATTTCAGTAATATAAGAAAAAAATAGGTTTTTCTCCCCAAAATCAAAAGAAAACACATTTTTACTCTTACCTGTAGTGTTACTTATCCATCTAGGTCATTATCTGCCTTCTTTCTAATGTAGTGGGACTAATGGCACTTGGCCTATTTTCTTTTTCGTAGAAAGAAAGTTTTGGTAGATACTGCCATGGAAACAAAGTTGTTCCCACATGAAACTGCTCACGTCAAGGTTAATGGATTATCTTGAGTAACCAGGTCATGATTTGTGGAATTTGCTGTTGCTGTTGCATTGCTGTTGAGTTTTCAAATGGTCTTTTTTTTGTGGCGCTTTAATCACCAGAGGCCAAGTGCCATTAGTCCCATTATATTCGAAAGAAGGCAGACAACTCTTAACGCCAATAACTCTTGATCGAGATGGACAAATAACACTACAGGGCAGAGAAAAATACATATTTTTGATTTGGGGATGAGCTGTCCCTTTAAACAACCTTCATTGCCCTTCGAGGTGCACTTGAATGCACAATGAAGGCTTCGTCCCCTGTCTGTGTGTCAAATTCCAACACAGAAAGCAGAGGACAGAAACAGCACTCCTGCAAATGACACCAAAACTTAGTAGATTCTCTCAGCATAGTTTTTTATTGTGGTGTAAACTTTTACCCACCAGTGTGGTGGATAGCCTTCAGAGATTTACTCATTAAACAGAAAACTTGCCCACATTTGACGCTTGGTGGTGATTAATTTCAGACCCTGTCGCCTTGTACAATTAATCAGAAATTGTCTGTGAATGAAAAGTCAAAAAGTGAAGTTAATGTGTGTGATATGTGTTTTTGTTATAAAAACAGAATTGCACAGCTTTGCGGTTTGTGGTCAGTCCTTCATTAGATTCTGTATATTACAAAATGGAAATGTATCTACCCGCAGGAGGTAAAAGAGAAAATCACCACATGTTCATCTGATTCAAAATTGAGGCTGTTAACTTGAAGGAAAACTGCAAAACCTGAAATTGAGCCTGTTTGCTTTATGCTGCCAGTGAGCTCTTCATTTCGGCAGGAGGAGCAGTTTTCATAAATGTTCCCCTTTGGTTCCCAGGCACAGGTTACAGCCATCGCTACACAGAATAATTGTCATTGTGGGATGTCTTTCTATTGGGGTTGTGTAACTCAATATCCTGCAGTTGAAAGTCACAGAGACGCAAGCATCCAAAGAGAAAAAGAGCTGTTTAGACCACAGGGAGATGGGGAGGAAGGGAGGGCAACAGAGGAGGAAAGACAAAAATGAAACGTTCATGGAGGGAGGTTGGATAAAAGAATGAGTAAAAGATGTTGAGGCAAACAGTGGGGGAGGTTTGTCGGATACTGTGACTATTGTCTGTCTTGGCTCGTAACCTGAGCGGAAAATTAAAGTGAATGTAAAAGGTCAACACTGTGTGCTTCTGACTTTATAAATAATGTGTATGTGCATGTTTGAATTGTACACTATATCCATGTACATGGATGGCCTCCCACGGGGATGTTAAACACCATGGCGACAGGCGCTGACCCCAGTCGTAAAGAGGTTAAAGGTCAACAGAGCTACTGAGGGGGTGACAGTGACCCTGAACACAGGAACATCCTTTAGAGAGGATCAGGAGAAGGAGGAGAAGACAGAGAGGGGGGGGGAGGGTGAGAGGATGAGGGTAAAGCAAACACTAGAGTGAGGCAGGAAGAAAAACGGGCAGTAAGAGAGGAATGAAGGGGGGTTTACAGCATGAGAGAACGGAAATTGAAGAAAGAAATGAGATGATGAGCAAAGGAAGAGAAAAGGGAAAGGAAGAAAAAATGAAATAAAATAATGAGAAAAGACCAAAGACACTTTTCTCACATGGCCGTGCCATAACAAAACTCCAACTGTCACTATGACGGCAACCTTTAACAGTCTCTCTCAGCTGAGAAAACTCTGTCTCCCGTCATCATTGAAGGAAGCAGGCAGCTAAACTTACATTCCTGCCAGACGAGCAGCCGACATACAACCCACGCTGGTTTAAAAGCATCTTTGTCTCCGCACCACATGTCCGTAGCATAGTGTTAAGGTCCTTTCAGACCCAATGCGATTTGAGTTGCACTTGCCGCTGGGTTCAGTGTGAGCTTGCGCCCAAAGTTTAACCTGTTTCAACAAGCTACCATGAAAGTAATGGGTTTCAGAGTGCAGCACTGCTGTGTCTGAAGCCCTTTTAGTTGTGTTCATCCTTGGAAGGCTAGCTATACTGTGGAAGCTAAGCTAAGAAAAGTGCAAATAACTATGACTGTACTGAATTCTTAAAAGCTTTGTTCATTGACATGGTATTTGAACAGCAAAATTAGTATTTACAAATACGTAAATATTTTCTCCTCTGGCCACCTCTGTGTTGCACTGAAGTTGCTATTGTGTCTGCCAGTTTGTCCCCATACGGCATGCCTGCCTCGTTCTGTCTGTCTCTAACAGAGAAAGACACCAGGCGCTGATGCAGTAGCTTAAGCGCAAGCTGGACTCACTGCAACTGGCTCCGCTTTGCTACCTCCATCATCTCTTGGACCAACGCCTCTCCAAAAGAGAGAGAGACAGCAGTTTCAGTACAGCTGGACACAGACTGTCAAAGTAAAGGCAGCATGAGCGACACCGAGGCAGCCAGCAGGTCAAAGAGAAGGAGGAGGCACGCTTACCATGTTTACTTTAACAAAGCAAAGCTCTGTTACAATAATAATTGCTGCTGAAGATTCAAAGCCTAAAAAAACTATTCAGGACAGCCCTACAAATAACAGCAGCATAACTGACTGAAACAGACCAACAGCAGCGCGCAGAAAACGAACACCGCTGCCACCAATATAACTGAGTCTCTTGGGTTCGCCTTATTGGGCAGGTTTAATAAGAAAATACTAAACAGGACATGGAGATGTAACATTAGTCCAATCTCCAGCAGCAGCAGATCCGTTTTATTTTCTCCCAAATGTCCAAAACTTAAGTTCACCAATAGCTGCTCCCTTACAACAACTCTGAGGGGACACACTACCTCAAATACACAATGTTATGATAGTACAGGACTCTTTGGTCGATGACCGTCAGCCATTGGTGATGGACAACGGCATCATCCATCAGCCAAACTCAAGGTTGTATTCAGGTTGACAATACAGGGTAGATGAGAGGCTCAATACTTAAGCAGTTTGTGGGATTGAGTCGCTGTGATTGTGATGAGGCACACAATCCACTGGCCCACATGTTGTTAGAGAAAGCGCTGAAAGGCACAGAGGCAGAAATGTAGTCCCCTGTCTGTTTGCAGAGGGAGACTCTGAGATGATATATGAGTAATGAAAAGTTATTTTTCCTTTTTAAAAAGTTTTCTTCAGTTGGATTCTTGGCTGATTGTACTTAAGCTAAATTAAAATACCCTCGCTGCAGTTGTCAGTGGGGTCCTAAAACATTCAGGAACATTTTAAAGTCAGTAATATTCCAGCAGATGAAATGTTTCTGGCAAACAAAGTCATCTATTTCTTGAATTCTACATATAATGAAAAATATGAGGGGAAAATAGTTTCTCAGCACACCTTTTCCCTAGTTACATTTGGACAGATTATCCTTTAAAGAAGAACTCAACTCTCACGCAGTTTCAAGTCTTTAGCTGCACATTTGGTCTGTTGTGCATTTCTCTCTCTGGCACTGACTAAGAAGTTACCTCCTGGAGAGAAGTGCTTTGTGTTTTTATGAGACATTCTGACTGCACGGCAATACAAAAACAAGGTTCTTAAACTGTCATTTTGCATTTAAGAGCACTTATCAATTTCATAGACGCAGTCAAAGCAGCAGTCTCAAGCAAGACATGAGTTATTTGGTGTGCGTCTGAAATGAGCCTTGGGAAAGGTTAGCCATAAACTGAGAAAGGTGTTTGATCTATAGCCAGGTATTGATCAAAAATACTGTCTAAGCTCATGAAAATGTACATGTGTGAATGTGTGTGTGCGTCGTGCACTCTGCTTAAGAGTGTGCTGTGTGCACAGTAATGGCACTTGACGTGTGATTTGAGTTGTGGCCAGGTATTGATCAGAAAACATCACAGGAGCTTTAAACTTTGCTAAAGAGCTTTTGGTGAGACCTGACTAAGTGCTGTTACAGACTCATGAGCCATTAGCAGTTTGTGTAAAAGTGGGACAAACAGAGAACGATAAGAGAAGAAATGTCAGAAGTTTTCTTTTCAGAGACAAATGCCACTTTCTAACAGAGAAAATACTTTTTTCATCTTTTTAAACATTACAAATGCCACTCAGTCAGGTTTTTCCTTCCGAACTCTGTAAAACCTGTTCAATGTTTAGCACTCTGACAGTTTTATATTAATACTCTTGTTTTATGTTCTCTCATATTCAGTTATTTTAAGATCTTTAACTTTTTCATAATGAAATGTTTACTCTTCTCTTTATCTATTGTTCTTGCTCATATATCAACATTATTAAACCAGTGTTAAATGCACATCATCTATTTCCAATCTTTATGCAGGTTACCAGTCACATGCCATCTTGCTCACTCATGTGTTTCTATTCTTTTCTTCCTTCATCTTTGATTTTCTCAAGTTTGCCCTTCCAACATGTTATGTCATCACTGCTGCAGTCTTTAAATTTCAAATCAGCCAGTTAAAATAGGAAAATTACCAGAATCATGTACTTCAAATTAAGAACTGTGTCTATTGATCATGGATTTCTTTGTTTTAGACTAATCATCCCATAAAGAACTGAAGGATGAGGGAAAATCCTCCATGCCGAAGAAATTCTGCCTGTGCTTCACTTTTTATAGGCTTTGTTGGAAGTTTAGGTCAAGGTTAAATTTGGCTTTTTACTGGTCAAACAGAAGTCAAGGTTATCCTTAAGATTTTTAGAGTGAGAGTTAAGTTGACCACGTTCCAGTACAACAATGGAAAAATCAAAATGAAATTGAAAAACAAAGATGGGCGCCTCCAGGAAAAACTTGTAGAAATATGTTCACACATAGAGGTTGGACAGGGCTGTGAACAACTGATTTAATGAAAGACAGAAGCCTTAATACACAGTATGTCACTACAGCTGTCACTACCATTAATGCACGGAGCAGCCATCTTGGATTTTGATGTCAAGGTTGATGAGATTCTTCTGACTTTCTGGGTCAGATATCCAACTTCACAGGGACTTTCCAGTTGAGATTTCTAACCAGAAACTTGGAAATGCCAACTTTCCAGTTCAAGTGGAGCACACTGTTACTCTACATGATATGTTTAGTCTGTTGTTGGTCACACTCTAGATTTCTGTCTGCAGTGTCAATGTTACATTTTTTTTTGTTGTTGTTGATATTCTTTTTGGTTTTTAGGGTTCAAAGAAGGAACTCAAGCCTTTCCTCAGCTGGGTCTGCCTGTTATCAACGGTCTACTAACCTAATTGTTGTGCAACTAATTGGTATTGGGTCATTTGTTTTAGGGTTGTTTCAGGGGGATAAGTAGACCCCTAATTCACACACAGAGACAACCACACACAGACACACAGTCTTGTGATCATAGCAGTTTGGAGGGTTTTCGTCAGGGGTAGGGGAAGAGGAAGTGTGTGTCTGGTTAATGATTCCCGCTGGGTTAAAGCGAACAAAGTGGACTATTAAAAGCTCGAGATAAGGCGCAGAAACAGACATAGCGGGACTTGGAATGCCGACTGTGTGTATTAGACAGAGTCAGAGTGGTGTTTTGAGCAGGAAAGGGTAAAAAAAAAAGTGTTGGCATGGCAAATGACTCAAATAAAAATGGAAAAAAAAAAAAGTCCAGTTTGGATGTCACCCTCTTCCTGTCTGCCAGTGTAATATTCAATGAACTGAGAACTAAGTGGTGCTGCTAATTACCTCATTACCCTGTGTGGAGAATAGCTCACTATTTAGTTTCATGATGATGACCAAATTATGTCCTGGTCACAATGATAATCGATTCAAATAAAGATTTTGATCGCACTTTATTTTGCAGTACACTAATAAGACATAACAAGCTCTACTTGATATTAAATTACACACAAATCTAGAAATGATATCTCCTTTTTAAGTAAACAAACACAGCTATACCCTAGTTAGTCACCATTCACCTTACTGTACACTAATAAAATGTAAGAAGTCATATTTCTTTTATCAAATTAGGTAAAAACTAGAAAGAATATGGTCTTAATTACATAGTATTAGTATTGGATTGTTTATTAGACCCTTAGACTTTATTATAGGGTTATTAGGGGCACATTACAACAGAACTGTACTGTAAACTAAAGTGAAATCACACATCTGCTAACTTGAGATACACCTCTTTTGGCTTGTCCCATACCACTGGCAGAGTAGCCAAGATGGATGTCTATATTTTTGATCGAATCACACTATCTACCTACAATAGTCCAACCTGTGCAGTCACCCAGAGACAAATATTCTTCTAACTTTCTATAACTTTAACCATTACTCGGTAGATCTGATTCATATATTTAAATGACGAAGTAGCAGATATATGATTTCACTATATTTTACAGTACAGTTCTGTTGTAACGCGTCCCAAATTATCAACCAGTAAAGTCTAATAAGGGTCTAACAATGGGAAACAATATGCTTCAGTTCTTCAGTTCTGTTGTAATGTGTCCCTAATTACTCTTAAAGAAGGTATAATAAAGAACATATTATTTCTAGTTTTTGCCAGCTTGTCCAGCTTGTTGTGTCTAATGAGTGTACTGTAAAATAAAGTACGACCAAGATTTTTTTTTTTTTCAACAATGAAGCCATACTTTTCCTCACAAACCTAACAGCTGAGCTCTCAGAAACAATGCTCTTTTTTACCCACTGGACAAGTTTAAATAGTATTAAGATTGGCAGAGAATGCCACGGTGTGTTAACCTGTACTCTGTCTAAGCAGTATGTAAGAGCAGCCAGTTTTCTTCTGGATCTTAATAAGCGTGATGTAAGAGAGGCCTATTTCTGGGCTCTGGATCCAATAGTAGCGTGTAATTACCTTTAAGACCTGCTCCCTATGCTACAGGATTAGCTGTAATCCATAACCAAAGCCATAACTATTGCTACGCTACGTTAATTCCAGTCAGATACATGCAACATGCAGTACAGTGTCTGGGACGGTGTCTGTCTTCATCTTCATCCTCCTCTTCACTTCCTCCCTGCTCCTCTCTCACCTTCTCATTTCAAATTGAAGTTGTTAAGCTTTACGTCCCTCCATCTGTGATGTCAGAATTGGAGAGCAGTTTTCCTGTTGTACACAATCCAAAACAGAGCTGCAGAGAGACAGAAGCTGCGAGGGTGAGAGTGATGGAGAAAGAAACGGAGGGAGAGAAAGGCAGAGAAAAGGTGGGGAGGATTAATATCCTCAACGGAGAGGTGCATAGGAGCAGAGGTGCTGTTGGTTTGAAATAGAGCTTAATATCCTGCTTTTACTGCTGATGGCAATGGGAACCTGTGTATGTGTGTGTGTGTGTTGAGTCTATTTTCTGCTTGTTGATGTTGTCTTTGAACAAGAAGGATGAAGGTATAAAACACACTATTTCTACACAGATCGTACACATAACAATACACACAAACACACACAGAGAAACCACTGTAGGCCTGTGAGTATGTTATTATTAGCATTTAATGGGCCTTTTTATTGGACTTTTTCTGTATTTATATACACATACACCAGAGCTGCCTGGTTAATTCAATTAAAATCAAGATTTTGAATCTTACCTCAGTGCAATCTCATTCTTACATGCCAACAATTCTGCTGCATTTTTTATTAGCCAGGAAATCTTTTTAATCAATCAAACTCCAAACCGTGAATGACAAGCCCATAATCCACATCACCAACTGAACAATGCACAAAAATACCACTAACATGTCTTTGTGTGTGAGGGAATGATTGAATGATGGAAGAAAAATCTTCCAAAATTAAAAAAAAAAAAATGAGACTGAAGTTAAAAGAAAAAAAAATCCAGTCTTAGTTGTGACAAAAAATCTTTTGCTTGTGCTGAAAAAAGATCCCTCTTTGTTGTGCGGAACATTTTCAGATTCAAATACAATTATGACGGTAGGTATAACACCACAAATTTGTACAACTATCTATAAGGTCAACACAAAATACAATCTGATGAAACTATCAAGGCCACAAAAATACCACATAACCTTGCCACCCTCCCAAAAAATATAACTATAGCTGTCTACACTGTCAGTATACGTGACAAGCTAAAATATAAAAATTTTTTAAAACTTTTATTTACTTACTTTTTCCAAAAAAGTTTCTCAAATTTACACATTCACACCTGGAAGCTGCCCACTACAACCAGAGTCTGATGTTTTGACCACTGAGCAGCTTCACTGGAACAACTGGGGGTTAAGGGCTTTGCTCAAGGGCAAGTGTCAGCAGTGGTGCTGTGTCGGGAGCAAGAGCTGCTCTCCAGCTTTCTCCTCCAAGATTTATACTAAAAATCTGACACCAAGCCAGCCTCTTAATCCTTTAATACACCTAGGATTTTCATGATTCTCGAAATCCACAGTTTGATTTTATTTTTGATTTAAACATTTTTATTTAGTACTGACAGCTATGACATTGTTAGTGTATCAAGTTCTCACCTGTAAAAAGCCACCAGCCCTCCTTTATGTGAAACGTACTACAGGGAGTTCTTAACTGGTTGTAAAACAGTCTCAGTTTAATACTGATGCCTCTATATGACCTACATTAAAAAAAAATAATAATAAAAACCATCAGTGAGAATATTGTCTGTCTCCATATATTAATCCTTAGTGCCTGGCACCTGCAAAAACTACTGGGAGAATAATCAATCCTGCTTTTGATTTCAGTTATTGAAATTAAAGTTAATTTCTATCAGTTTTCAATTTAGTATTGAAATTGTGACATGCCTAAATAGGCTGCAGCCCTCACTTATGAGAGAAAATTGTATGGTAGCTCTTAGTCAGTAAATTATTTACCCAGCATCAACGCTACTGCCAGACAATGATATTGGACGATTCTGCAAAACCCTGGATATAGTTCAGCAGCATTTGTCTACATCCAGTGCCGATGTTTTTAAATTTCTCTCTTTTGAAAATATCTGTGTATGGCATCTACAGGATGATTATGGTTAGGGAAATACTGTGGTTATAGAAATTGAAATATGATTAACTTATGGTTAGGCAACTGAAACACTTGGTTAAGTTTAAAGATAATTTACAGTAAAAAAAAAAAAATTTAAATCTTTTTTTTTTTTTTTAAGTTATTTTTTTGGCCATTTTGTGCCTTTATTGGATAGTGCAGCTGAAGAGTGGACAGGAAATGGGGCAGAGAGAGGGGGGATGACATGCAGCAAAGGGCCGGAGGCGGGAGTTGAACCAGCGGCCGCTGCAGAAGACTAACAGCCTCAATACATGGGGCCGATGCTCTACCAACTGAGCTAAACCTCCGCCCCTTAAATCTTAATTGTTTGTCTGCAACAGAGGCCAAACTTCAGTCTACGACAGAAAAGTCAGAAGTGCTCATTGACATATATAAAGGTGGACGATATGACAGCTCACCAAAAGTGAAGCCAAAGTGTCTCGATCTCCTCTTGCTGGCTGGCTGCAGTATAGGTCATAAATCCCACTCCCTCGATGTTAACAGTTGAAACATGGAGCAAACTAAACATCAAAGTATACATCAAACACATTTTTTTTCCAAAGATAGTTTATTTAATTTTATGTAGTTCAATAGGTAATATTAGCTAGCTAGTTATCTACCATTTTGCTAACATTCCTCTTTGCTACACATACAGTGGGGCATGATACTTCCTACATTGGCATGATGTTGATACTGGAGTGGGCACATGGACAGTACGACTGTGTAGCCCTGACATATATATGATAATAAATGGTTGGAGTATTTGGGAAACTTATTCACTGAATTCTCTTTTAATTGTGCAAAATTTACTGCTCTTATCTTAGACCGCGGTTCGTCCAGCCTAATTGAGTCCTGATGAATAATGCCGACCTGTTAAGTGTCCCATTGACCCGTGCGTGTGTGTGTACGATTTGGTGATGAGTGCTTGTTCTCAGCTGTGAAGCAAAGCTTGTTGTAGGTCACCTCTGTGATAGCTCCATCTCTCCTTATCACCCCTTCACTCTGTCTATCTGTCCTTGCCCATCACTCTTCCTCTCTATCTCTCTCTCTCGCTGTCACTCACTCACCTTTCCAATCTTCCTTTCCAAACTTCACATCCCCTCCACAAGGTTATCGCACATCAACCACTAAAACAGTCTCTGTGTGTCTACCTCTGTGTGTGTGTTTAAGTGTATTATTTTCAGATGCTAGACTACCATAAAACATCAAAGTGACTTTTTTGTTGTTGTACTGTCTCTACCTCACCACTTAAACATTTCAAGCTCTGCTGATTGCCTGTGTGTGTCTCTCTCTCTACCCTCTTTTATACTGGACAAAAAAAAATCTGCTATCACCCACTAACATCTGGCTTTTGTCTTAATGGGAAAGGGTACAATAGGCATTCAGTCCCAGGTCAAATGACTCATGGGTATTTATCGGCTCCGGCTCTTATCGGCAGTAGTGCTGTCACAAAACCAAAATTTTGGTTGCTGGTACAGAAAAAGTTGCTGATGGTTTTGCTACAAGCCAAATTTCAGGCAGGGCAATTGAGACTGAACTGAACTGAGGTCATAAACAAGCACTTTTCTGTTCTTTTTTTTATAGATTTGGTACTTTTGATACTATCGAATGTCAACATTTTATTGTTTTGAACAATGTGGTATTGAAAAGTATAGAAATATCAATATTTTTGGCAACCTTAACTGGCACTGATGTAAACAGACACCTGGGTGGACATGCTATTTTTACCCCTTTTCAGCAGAAGCGAGAGGTTTGTCCCCTATTGTGCTTCTTTTTCAAACACACGTGCTTCTTGGTTTGACTCGGTGTGTTGGCCCAGCAAAGCAGAGACCTGCTTTAAGATGTGTATTTAACTGATGACCACTCATCTTCAGTGGAGCATCTGCACAATGGATAAACATCATATTTCCTATAAATTCTTCACAACATATATTAAAGCTTTTACTATGAAGCAGCAAAATTAGGAAATGATCAGCAGTAATTTAAAGGCATAATTTTCTTGTAAAAACAATGACTCATAAATGTTGTCCCCCCTAAATCATCACTTTTAACCCACTAGAAGTGTGTGGCGGTGGCTGTATCTGTAGTCTCCCTGCCCTCTGCCTGTATTTCTTTTTTTTTTTTCGTGAATAATTTTGTTGTGCTTGAAACACTTTACCAACACAAAATGTCAGTATTTGACATCCTGGGAATGAGACTCAACAATCAACTATCTTTCTGATGCATTTACGAACAGCTCAGACTAATATACAACTCCTATCCAGCTGAAAGGCAACATAAAACAGTAAAATAAGGCAGAGACCTGAAAGCACAAATAGCGACACAGGAGAAAAACTAAACTTCAAAGCACAGAAATTCAGTTAAAAGCTACAAAAGTGAACACACAGTACTTTTAAACTTTAAAAAAAAGTATTTCTTTCTGCTCTCCCGCACACACACACGAGTTCTACGAGGTCTCGGCTTTGCAGTGCATATCAGAAAAAATAACAAAAAACTGAAAGGCAAACGAGTCCTCTGGCAATGGAAAAGGGTCAATTGTCTATGGAGGGGTTTAGCTGCATTTAACAAAACCTATATGTGCTAATTTTGTAAAAATGGTATCCATCTCTCTCTCTCACACACACACAACACATACCCAAAGCACATAAAACCATACAAGCACACACTGCCACAAAATGCTGTGTGTCAGCTGGTTTACATCAGATCAGAGACTGATTGGGAAAATGCCCAAATGCCCTCAGTGCTCACACACACACACACACACACACACACACACACACACACACACACACACACACACACACACACAGAAGGAGGCACTCTGCCTTTTCCCTGCCCTCTGGCTAATTAATTTCCCAGATCGAGCATGTCCCACCATAAAGTGCTCTCCCCCCTTCTTGTGTCGCCCTCAATCTGTTCCTCCTCTCTCCTGTGTCTCTCTGCCGAGCCTGGCTCATTTCAGTTCCCCTGGCCTTTGATTGTGTTGGCCCAAAATGTCAGGGCAAAGAACGTCACCTCATAGAACCTCTGCTCCCTCGTTTTCTCATTCTCCTCTTTCTTTATCTTTATATCTGCATAGTTTTATCTGGCTTTGGAAGATGCAAATCTGAGTTTTTCCCATCTAAATGGAGGGATTGTCTGCATGCCTTCTTCAGTTCCCTCTGGTTCTCACAGCTTTTAATTTGTTAATTCTCGGCTCACCACAGGCTAAAGCAACAGTCCCTCTCTTGTCTCCCTCCTCCAGTGCGTGTGTTTGTGTTTCAAGTGCTTTATTTAGTATGTTGTTTACTGCATTAGTTTTGGCACTCTGTGTGACCCCAGTCAGTCAGGCCTGCTACTTTGAAGATGAGCGTAGTGTGTTAATCAATCAGACAGTGAGGCCAACGCTCAGCCAGGTCACACAGGCATCAGAGGAGTTAAGTGACATTCACATGGTGCTTATTGAGGTCACCGGGTCGCCTTACACAGTTTTTACACTCTTGCATGATGTACATGTGCTCATGCATATATATTTACACGCATGTAAACACGGTCCTGTGAGAGCGTTTTCCCATTTCTGCTTGTGTTGACAACCAGTACACAAATCGTCATGTTAAGTACATGCAAGGAAACACATGCACATGTGCACATGTACACAGAGAACGGAGCTCAGAATGTTTTTTAATTCAAGTCCTTCAAGTTATGGTTAGGAGTGGGTAATATGGAAATAATCCTCTACTTTACTTTTTATGGATAAAAGTCATTTGAGAAACATTTTATGGATAATTACACAAGAATGTTTTTGAGTAATCTAACATTTTAAGTACTTCACAGTCTCTTAATTAGGACTGCAACTAACAATTTTTTTTTTTTTTTTTTTTAATTAAAATGTTGAGTATTTTCTCAATTAATCAGTTAGCTGGTTGGTCTGTAAAATGTTGAAAAATGATGAAAAATGTCAATCAGTATTTCCCAAAGCCCAAGAAAACATATTCAAATGTCTTGTTTTGTCTGCAACCCAAAGATACAGTTTACTGTCATAACGGAGTAAAGAAACCAATAATTCACACTTAAGGAGCTGCAAATAGAGAATTTTGACCCTTTTTCTTAGACATTACTTAAACCCATTAATCGATTAACAGATGGTTGGTGATTAATTTAATAGTTGACAGCTAATCGATGAATCAATTATTCATTGCAGCTGTAGTCTTAACACATACTTCTTAATACCTCAATGCCAGCATTGTACAAAACACCGCCTAAAAGCAAACCTGATGATTGATTCTCCAAATACATCAAGCAATATTAAAGAGAAAGCGATGATAATATATAAACTGTAAAATCCCACATGGCAGAGGTATTTCTATTGTCTCAAACAATGTAGTGTTGCAAATTTTGTTCATTTTTCTTAACCGAGAGTTGAACACATGAATGATGAATCAATTCATCATTAATAATGAATATGACACAAAATGAATGTTTTTCACTGTTTAAGTTTTATTTAAATAATTCTAGCAGCACATTAATTATGTGAAACATTAATTTATGATGCACAAACAATTTAAACAAACAATAATAAAACATCAAGTTTCTGCTCTTTCCTGCTTGTCCTTATTCAACAAATGGCTTAAAAACAGTGTCAAAAGGGGAGCAATTACTGCCATTTCTAAACTAACAAGGCAGACTAAACCAAAACGTGAGAGAAGTGGTGCACAAAATATACATTGTCAGTTAAAAAATAGTTAATTGCTTAAATTCTTGACGGCGATTAATCATAAACATCCCTGCACCAGTCTATATGATTCTGCTGCCCAGCCTTTGTTATAGCATGAAAGTGTATCTTTATAAGTTTATTTAAGTCTTGTGCTCACTGTTGGTTTTTATGTAATTTCTTCTCTTCAGGAATGTTACGGAATACAGCAGAATTGAAGCCTCGGTCAGATCAGTCAATCTCGATCTGATTGTTGGTTAAAATGGGAGGAAAAAATACAAATTGTGATATCCGCTTAAAAGAATGTTTTTGCATCCCTTGGAACTTCCCAAAGTTGAAAGAATGAGAAGTGAAAAGGGGTTTTCTTTTGGCTTTGGGCATACAGCAGTACAGTGGAGAGGGCAAAGCTGGGGCCAAGTTTTTAAATGCAGCACAAAGAAGCGAGTGAATGTCTTTCACATTAGACATGACAGTTGTGCTCTCTGGAATACATCAGCTATAATAAGCCTTTTTTTTCTGTTGTCCCTGCTGCCATATTTACAGTATATACACACACTGTGTGCACATGCACACACGCTGCCTCCCAGTAAATCTTTACCTTATACCGTCACTTCTTTTGTAAGCATTCTGTCTTCATCAGTGGCTAAAATATGGTGTATAGGGTTACAGTAGGCAGGCATGGGGATGGCTTCAGAGCAATAAGATAGCAGTAATGGCACACCATCATTTAGGAGAATGTAATAAGTGAATATCTAATAAGCCTGTAAAAGATGCTTAACCCCTGATGCTCTGAGGTCAGGTATAGAGATAGGAGGATAAGCTGATTAAGGAGGGTTTCTTCTCACGTTGCGGTCATCACAGGATTGACCAAATCCTGACCCCGCTGTTAGGGGTGCGGTTACCTTCACCCAGAACCCTTCTATGTTTAGATAAATGTGCCATTTATGGTGTTTGATAACAGCTTGTGCCTGATATGGGAAAGTAATAGGTTATGAAACTCAGTCTGGAGATAATGTAGGAGTTAATGGAACACCAAAGATTTAGGGTTTTTACTCAGCTATTCACCTTTGCTCGATATTTGTCACCTTGGTTGCTAACTGAAAGCCCTGAGTAGTGTCTTGTGCCATAATTCTTAATGTTTGGGAAGGTCTTAGTAAAAACTAGAGGAGGTCACTCAGTTGAGTGCAGATCCCCGCCAGGCAACAGATGATGAAGCACCTACTGCAATGCCACCACAACTGCCAGATGCAAACAGCAGAGATTTGCAAACTTCTGCCAACATAACATGACGTCCACATACAGTGCAATGTTTCATACTGAAACAATTGTTGATGTGGCCAGTCCATGTCTGTCCAGACTCATATAATGTATGAAGTGAAGACTCTGAAGAATTTTTAATATGAAACTTACAACTATATTGAATTGACTTTAATAGAAGGTATTAAGAAATATCTTTGGCAAAATGGAAATTATCACTATACATGTGTGATTCCACTGAATAATTTCCAGTAACAAACATGGTGTCTTCACTTAGAGACTATTTTTTAAAGAGGAGTACAGAGGACTGCTATTGGACATTTCTGTGTAATTTTGTCATAATTAGCATATGGATTCTTGACTTAAGTCCAAAAATGTGTTTAGTGATGTCACAGTGACCTTGACCTTTGACCACTAAAATTTAATCAGTTAGTCCTTCCATCCAAGTGGTCATTTGTACTTTGACGAAATTCCATCAAGGCGTTCTTGAGAAATCATGACCTGAAAAGAGAATGCCTCCAGCTACAGCATGGAGCCATAAAAAAAAAAAGGTTTTGAGTTTTTTCCAAAATTCTGAATCACAGAAGTCCTTCAGCATGCAGTCATGAATGTGCACAAAAAACATTAGGCTCATCTTTTGAGTAGTATGCAAGATTTGCTTCAGACAGGAGACAGGAGATGCAGGTCCGTTGATCATGCACACACACACACACATTCACGTATGGACACACAGAAGTGACTGCATGATCCCCTGGCGGGGATAATAATAAAAATTATAAGGTATACTGCCATGAGAGGTTGCAGGCTCTGGTTTTGATACAGGGATACTATTCCTTAAGGCATTAAATGGTCCATGACTCTCTTTATATTGATCTGTTGATTGATTTGCTGTTTGGTGATTGATTGACAGGAAGATATGTTGGCCCAGTTCCCAGGAGATGCTTAACTAAAGTGAAGCAATTGGTTTTAAATGTGATCCCCACCTGTTTCTCGTATGATGACATAGTTTTATCCCCCAATGACAGACTTGGTAAAAGACAGATGAAATGTGCCATGCTCAGAATGAATGATATCCAGGATTTAAGGTCAATCTCTGTCTCTTTCTGCTTCTTTTCACACTAAAGGGGAAGTGTACACATGCACGCTGACACACACACGCGCAAGCACACACGTACACACACACACACACACATACACACACACACAGAGCCAGATCCTAAAGCCATTTTCAGGCAGGGCAGCAGAGTGTGTCCTCATTACCGTCTGTGAGTGTGTAGTCACCACTCAGTCACAGCTCCCGCTGCCAGAATGGGATTTTCCCTTCTTGTCTTCAGACTCTTCCACCTCTTTTTCACCTTAACTTCTCTTGCATATCGCTTCATCTATTTCTCAGACAGAAAATCATTATCAGTCAGGAAAGACAATTTCCTGCTCCTATGGTCCCTTATACACTGCCAGTCAGAAGTTTTTGAAAACCCTATATTTTAACATTTTTTGGTTAAATTTCAAGCAATGTAATTGTCAGTTACTAACAGGTACCATAAAAAGCAACTTGAAATATTTTGAATTGTTCTTATTTGATATAATGTACTGTGTATATACTGTATATTTAAATAGGGTCTGTAAGTATTAATCAATTTAAGTTGCTACCAATAGTCATGAGCATGCTGACCTAGAAACAGAAGCTCACACTGTTAGAGCTCCACGTTTAGTCGATTAATCAATTAGTTGTCAAGTATTAAATTAACCGCCTACTATTTTGATAATTGATTAAAATCAGTAGTTCAGTAATGTTTTTAAGAAAAAAAGTCCAAAATCTCTGATTTCACCTTCTCAAATGTAAACATTTTCTGGTTTAATTAGTACTTTATGACAGTAAACTATATATCTTTGGATTGTGGACAAAACAAGAAACTAAGGACATTGCCTTGGGTTTTGGAAAACAGCAATCAATATATATATATATATTTTTTTTAACCATTTTCTGACATTTTATGCACCAAATAACTAATCGATTACTCAAGAAAATGATCGACAGAATAATAGATGTTGACATTTTGTTGAGTGTTCCGGCGGATATGCCTTCAATGCAGTGCTATAGTGCATAGAGTAAAAGTCCCATTACTATATAAAGAGTACATTCAACTAGAGATGCACGGAAATATCGGTACGTCGTCTGTATCGACTGATAAAGGCTCTCAAATAAGATATCATATCTGTCTTAGGACAAAGGATCACTTTGTACATCTATTAGATGAGACAGGTGCATAAGAGGGGGGCAAGTAGACCAAAAAGATTTAGATTTAGACTGATAGGATATTGCAATATCCTATCACTCTAAATTAAACAGAGAGATAAGATTATGCTTTAATTATGTGCACTTGACACGCGTGTATCTTCTGTCTGGAGGTTTTTTAAGGGTCTGAAATGGACAGCAAAATTGCTATTTGCAATGTATGCACAACATTTACCATGCAAGGAGGAGCCAAATCACATTCCTTCAACTGTATAAATTTAGGATTTATGTTTTCAACATAAACCAAACACCTCTTTTCACATTTTTGTTTGTATAAATAACTTGCCCATTTGCCAATACCTTACAAAACAAAGGCACTGAGTTCAAATTGCACTCTCTGTTTCTGACAATGTGAGCAAAACTGCTCGACTGTAGTTAAAAGGTTTCCACTGAAAGCTCGTCTCCTTTGCAAAAGTAACCAACGATTTCCATTTGCCACCGGCAGTAGCTGGAGTTTACAGTCTCCTGATAAAGGATCAAAGCAAGAGGGAGAGAGGCAGAGCACACACACGGATATTAGACTGTAATGGCGACCAGATGAACTTGTTGATAGAGCACTAAACAAGTCTAAACAGCCTAACACTTGGCTCATTCTGACAAAGGCATTATCTGACTCTCCAGTTTACCAACTTGAGAGCTTAACAAAATGATGTTTATGGTTATTTGCTCCTCTCTTTGTCCTTGCAGCTATCTCAAACTGCCATATGTTTTCTTTATAAAGTCTGGAGCCTGTAATTCAGATTCAGAGGGTTATGTGCTTGGGTGAGTGCAGCACAGTAATCAGGAAATGCATGGACAATGTATTCACTCGCGCTTCTTATACATTCACCGTGGTGGGCACCTGTCCGCTTCCATCCCCTCACTTTGTCAGGTTGAAAGAAGTTAAGTTGAAGGGGAAGAAACAGGGCTTGGAGTAGGTGAGGGGGAAGTAGAGGGAGTTCTGTTGTTCGCTTCGGTTAACTATGAAGCTCTCCTTTTTTATTTGATCTCGCTGTTCCTCCCAATCGCTCTGCAAGGGGGTTTTAACAGCACCAATATGTGTGTCTTAACATCAGACGAGAGGTCTGAGCCCAGGTAATCGAATTTGGGATCATGTGATTGGACATGACAAGGGGAGCAGGATGGGATGCAGTTCACCTACCTGATGTCTTTCCAGACTCACATGCTCAAACACACACACACGAAAACAAACACTAGGGCTGCCCCCTGAAAGTCTAAGATTTGAATCATCAGTCGACTGAGATTCGCCCAGTAGAGCAGCCTTTTCTTTTGTCAGTCAGTGTGCATTTAACAGGATAACAGATAGAAATTTACAAAAATGCACAGGGAATTATATAATTCTGTATTATCTGGCACGCTTATTAAAAAAATCCCTGTGAATGTTGCTCATGTTTTTCAGCTGCGTCATCATAGACAGCGAAATGCAACAGCATGGCAGGCTGTAAATTTTATGAACTGAGTCTCAAAACAAAGACTCAACTAACTGTGATGGAAGCGAAGAAGTCATAGAAATGAGGCACAGGTGACGCACTGTGAGCCACTTCACCAGAATGCACTGTGGAGCGTGCAGGGCAGGTGAGGCTTGCTTGATTGCTTGTTTTTGCCATTGGCAGGCTCAGAGTGTCTGTCAGCATTATGAAAAGGATCACTTATTAAAGAGTAAGACACATTTTGTTTAACTAGAAACAGTTGTTTAATCGCTCTTGCCAAACTAAGTCCATTTGCAAAACTGTAATTTTGTTATTTTTTGGTCTGTTTATGCCTTTATTTGATAGTGCAGGGGAAGAAATGTCAGAAAAGGGGGAGAGAGGGCTGGGGGATGACATGCAGAAAAGGTCTGTAGGAATCGAACTCACCGCTGCTGCAGAGGACTTATAGGCTTTGTACTGTACATGGAGCACACACGCTGCCAGCTGAGCTATAGAGCACCACAAATCGGCAAATATTTGTATTGTACAGCCAAATCTCATTCAACTAAAAAAAAAATCCTAGTCTGGGACAGCCCCAAAAAAACACAAGTGTCTCCATTTTTAGAATATTTTTCCAGGTCATCACACGTTGAAAAACAACAGGGCCACTCTATGTGCTGTTCACCCATCTGGCCTGATGGAGCTTCTTCCCCATGGTGCTGTTTTACATGAAACATTGTGTAACTTCAAAGCCAAGTTACTGCCTGTTTAGCCATAATGTGCCATTATGCATGGCATCTCAGAGCATGCTGGAGTACAAAAGGAACCACATGTGGAGCACATCAAGTGCCCAAAGCTATATATTACATATGTTACATACTGTACACGTGTGTGTCTGTGTGTGTGTGTGTGTGTGTGTGTGTGTGTGTAGCAGAGACTCTACATTACATATCTCCAGCTGGACAGGAGAAAAAGGGTTAAATACATGCAGTTGATTCAAAAAGCATAAGATTATTCATTTCCCTTCTCCTGTGGGAACAAGCTCCCCTGCTCCTCAGTGTGAGCACACACGTATACATGTACACACACACACACACACACTCTTGGAGAGTGAATTTTACCCAATGTGCAGTAACGATGACAGTCTGCTGATTGCATGTTATTTAATACTGTAATATGTGGAGGCATTTTGAAAAGTGCTGGTGATAAAAGTGCAAAAGGGAGACAGGGAGAGATTCAACATGAAAAAGGATGTAAAGATTAATTTTTCCCTCCTTATTGAAGAAGAGTGTCTGAGTCTCAGGCTTGTTTGTGAAAAAGTTTGCAGTGAAATGGATTTCTGCAAATGAGAAAACAACATCAGTGCTAAGTAACTATTTGAAGGTGCTGTCAAAGGCTTTCTCTGTCTTTACCCTCCTCCTTTCATCTTTCTCTCATCCCTCGCTCCTCCTCCTCCCTTCCCACTCTCATTAGTGCTGGTTGTGAGAGAGTGGACAACAAAGTGCAGGCCCTGCCAATCGATCACAGAGCAGCACTATCAATCGACTGGCGGAGCGCAGGTCTCCTCCATCTGCCCAACGATTGACGGGTCAAAGATTGATGGGGGAGATTGTTGTGTCTCCGTGTGTGTTTGTGTGTTAATGCAACAGAGTATGTCTTTATTTGAGATAGATTACAGAAGATTTAATCTCATCTTGTTTGTCAGCTGCACATTTTAATTTGTACTATGTTAAATAAATAAATTAAGAGAGTATTAAAAGAACAACACATGTGTGAGCTATGGTGTGTGGGGGTGTGTGGGGGTGTGTGCGTGTGTGCGTGTGTGTGGAGGTATGTATGCACACATGCTCCCTGGTGTAACAAAGCCCCCAGACACTGACAGATATTTGTTTTGGTGGATACTCTTTACCCTGGCACTGTGCTTCTGCCCTGGCACCAGTAAACACACACACGCGCACGCGCGCGCGCGCACACACACACACACACACACACACACACACACACACAAGCAGAATTAAATCATACACTGGCATGGAGTCACACTTTACCCTGGCACAGTGTCATTGCCTTTCAGTGCTGTGACTCATGCCAGCGCTCTAATGGATGAATCCTGCAGCATGAGTGTGTATGAGATGTGTGCATGTATGTGTTTCATGGTGTGTGCATGTGTGTGTATTCTCAAGGTGTTGTGTAAACATTGGAATTATGTGTCACAGCTGGCCAGATGACTTGCCCTGGTTTCGTGTCGATTTTCTATGCATCTCTCTGGGAGGACGAAGCTGCCACATTTGCATGAGAAAGGTTGTCAGACTAACACCTTTTCTTGTTTCTCTCCCTCCTCCTCCTCCTCCTCCTCCTCCTCCTCCTCCTCTCTGCCTTTCTCCCATGTCCACAGCTCTGATAGCCATAGGCCAGTACAGCAGCACCATAGAGACTGTGGATGCCGGATGGTGTAAGGACATCACAGACCAGGGAGCCACACAGATCGCTCAGAGCAGCAAGTCCCTCCGCTACCTGGGCCTCATGAGATGTGACAAGGTAACAAGGCTCAGCCCATAATGTCTGCTGCTGTCTGGTTTCTGTGGTGCGCTCTCAAGGAGGCTTCTGCAGATGTTTTTAGGCATAGGAAAGCCAATTTCTTTGCAGTGTGAACTGCAAAACAGGGACATAGATGAAAAACTTTGTACTTTAAGAGCTCAACCAATTATTTGATTTGCTGAAAACTAATCAGCAACAAATTCTGATAATTATACTATTTCGTTTTTTTTCCACCTCCAATTTCAGCATTATATTCCTTTCTCCATTTTATGTCCTTTTGGGGTTTTGAATCTTGGTCATACAAAATAAGCAATTTAAAGACATCATCTTGGACTCTTAGAAATTGGAGTGGGCATAAACACAATTTTCTGGCATTTTATATAGCATTGGGAATCTCTTGGCACCTCACACAACTGTACAGCTGTAACCTCCCTATGGTGCTCTGAATGTGCACATACATGATTGCACACCTGTTGTTATTGTAAGTAGAATTGGGCAATAATACTATATTTTTATTACCAGCACAAATATATATATTATTATTATCAAATAGGGGCTTGTGTCACTCTGCCAAGGGATTCATGAAAGGTTTTCACATTCATTCATTTAAATTATCATAATATAAAAAAAATGTTTTACAAAAGGCCTCATAGATGAAAAAATAATATTTTAACTTTTGAATCTAAAACAGTTCATAGATTACGTTCTAATCTAACAATCTTAAACTCTTAATAATTAGATATCTTCCTCCCACCAATCTAGCATGTCTCACCAAGAAAAAAACTGAGAAACCTCTGCTCTTGGGGGATAGTTACCATGGTTTAAACGGCATATAAAAATGTCTGATAGGTGACAAACATCTGTCATCTTTATCGCCAACTTGAGGTTCACACACATGTCTCCAATATTAACCTACAATGTAGAAAAATAATAAAAAAAATAAAGAAGAAACACTGAAAGAGAAGATGTGTCCAAACTTTTGACTGGTACTGTATATATATATATATATATATATATATATGTATATATGTATATATATTGCCCAACTCCAGTGCACACACCAAAATGCAGAGACATAATTAACACATACACATGAACCCTCAAAAGACCCAGGTTAGGGCAACTGGCCAAATAAAAAGCATCCAGACGAGAGCGTGTAGAGTAGCTAAGCCACTGCCGTCTGTGCCCAGTATGTCTGCGTGATGCATGTCGGAGTCAGCTTGTTGGGTGATAACACAAGTAAAGTGACATAATGACCCCTCTCAAGCATACTCTGAGATGCCTCTGGGTCTGAGGGACGAGCTTTCCAAAGTCACCCTTAAACTCTCATCTGGCCTCTTACCCGTCCAATCACTGACCTGATGGAAGGCACACTTATTTGTAGTGCCATGGTAACAACTCCACCCACCTCTCCAATTGGTTCAGTGGAGCCCCTACCACACAGATGCCTCCACTTAGTGTGGGATCATTCAGTCTGACATGAGTGGGATGAGGGCAGACAAGGAAGGCAAAGTGAACAGCTGGCTTAACAGACACTCTTAGACATAAGACTTCCAAAAGGGTTCTTCCTGGAACCAGTTACTTCTGAGGAACCCCTTTTTGACAAAAGGGTTTTTCATAGAGTTCTTTGTAAGACTATGGGTTCCATTAAGAACCATTTTCATCCAAAGAGGCCCATTTGGATGAAAGAATCGTTGAAGAACTCTTTCCTTAAGAGTTTGTCAGCCATTCTTTGTACCATAAGATCCTAAATCCAAATGAAAAGGGTTCTCTGCAGAACTCTGGGCTTTCTTTAAATATAAAAAAGTTCTCAATAGAAACCCATTGGTGGGTTCTTGGAAGACGAAAAGATTCTCAGTAGAACCCTCTGTGTGTTATAAATAAAATGTTTTGAATATAAAAAGGTTCTCGGTAGAACTCCCTTGATGAGTTTAAGATAAAACCTCTGGAATATAAAAAAATTGCTCTGTAGAACCTCCTGAGCGTATTCTAGATAACACCCTCGGAATATAAAAAGGTTCTTGGCAGAGTACACTAAATGTATTCTAGATAAAAACCCTTCAGATATATGAAGGTTCTCAATAGAACCCCCTAGGTAGCTTCCAGATAAATCCCTTGGAATATAAAAAAAAGTTCCCGGTAGAACCTCCTGAGTATGTTCTAGATGACACCGTTCAAATATAAAAAGGTTCTCAGTAGAAACCCTTGGGTGGATTCTAGATAAGCCCTTGGAAATATAAAAAGTTGTTGGTAGAACACCTTGAGTGTGTTCTAGATAAAACCCCTGAAATATGAAAAGGTTCTTGATAGAACCCCCTGGATGGGCTCTCTAACAGCCTTAGAAGGTGGAAAGGTTATGGAAAGAGAGGGTTCTGGGTGGAACCATTACACCTAGTTCTACCTAGAACCCCTCATGTTGGGTTGCAGGTAGAACTCCAAGTGTAACCTTTATAAAAGGACGAGCCAAAGAACGCTTTATGGTTCTAGTTAGCACCTTTATTTTTCAGAGTGTAGAAACTTTAGCCCACACTGATAGCGTACAGCCTGGTGTCTTGTACTGTAGCCTTGTACACAGCTCAGGCCACAATCCCAGAGCTGGTGGGCCTCCATATGGTGAGTGTAACACTATGTTTTAATGAGCCTTTTGTTTTCAGGTTGAGGCTAGATTTTACATTTGGGTTTTGGGCTGAACAAATTTAAAAGCTCTCCGCTGTGCTGTAAAAAGTGCAAGGAGAAGTTGGCAGGGAAGCAGAGGGGAGGGAGGAGGGATTTTGACTTATAGTCAAGGCCTTTCACCAGGTTGGGAACTCATCATTTTTATTTCTTCATTATAAAATCAGTGATATCTGCGTGTCGCGGCCTCAAGGTTGACCTTATGGATTTCTCTGATAAAAATGCCTACCCGGAGATCGTTAAGCAGGACGGGAACATCGGTGTATCATATTTATCTATTTATACTGTAATAAAATTAAAACATATGAGGGTCTGACACTGACCCCATACGTAAGGTCTCAGTGATGAAGCGCCGTACTCGATTCACATTATTGCGGACATGAATGTGCATCTATCATATTTATCTAGGAGTAATAAAGAGTAACTGCATTACATAGCAGGTGATCACTTAGATTCCATTTTCATTTAGTTCCCCCCTGCCTCGCCGACTCGGTGACCCAACAATCGATATCTACAGCCATGCTAATAAAAATCTGTGCTGGAATGACCTACATCTTTGCAGGAATAACAATTTTTCTTAGTTTCTCTCTACTGTATTCCTTCATGCTCCTGCCCTCACTATGAACAAATTCACCCATCCCTCTGCTCTTATTTATCTATCTATCTGTCTCCTCAGATGTGATATTCATACTCATAATTTAGCCTGGAGGATGGAAAGATAAATAATTATTCTCCCTCTGCTCTGAGGGGGGAATTTGGGGATGACACAGCTAAATAAAGCTGTAATTGGTGCTATTAGAGTTGTAATGGAGTGTGAATCGAGCAGAGAGAAGATTTTGACAGCTTCCAAGGTCAGTGAATTAGCAGCTTGGAATCACAGAATTAATTCACTGCATGCTTGCCCCTTTCACCCGTTTCTGTGTCTTCTCTCTTTCGCGCCCTAAAATTGTGTTTAGCATTGCAAATGAGGCTGGGGTGCTGGTGAGGGTTTGGTTTAGGCTCGTGTGGGAAACCGACCAGCTCACAGCAGCTACTTTCTTTTGTTGTTGTTGATGTTGTTTTTCATTATGTTAGGCGAGAAAAGGGAGTTACAGTAGATAAGGTCAGGTTTCGGGAGCAGACAGAGAGAGGAATAGGGGTAATGCGAAGTTCGCTCAGAGGGAAACGAATAAACAGAAATAGGTTGTTATTACCGAGGTCGCAACGAAAATGAGAGCTACAGAGCGAGTTAAAGAGGTAAAAAGGTGAGAGGCAGAGATGGACCAGGGGAATTGTGGTTATGTACAAGTCAGCCCACGGGCAGCAGTGACCATGCTCTGCCTTCTCCTCACCTCCTACTCCTCCTCTCTCTACTCCTCTCCATCCATCACACCTCCTGCCCCTCCTGCTCTCCTCTTGGGATTCTTCAATCGCCTCAACTAAAGATCAGTGCTTCTGTTTTTCTGTCTGACAGTTAATTAGAATTTTTTTTAATGTGTTTTACATTTAGGTATTTAGTAAAGCTGACAAGGCTCTCCAAAACAACTTGCACTTAGGGGCTGTTTGATAGATTCGTCAAGGTCACTTTGCTGTTGTCTGATTTCAACCTGTGACTTTTCTGTTGTAAAGCTGGTGCTTCAGCCCTTTGGCCACACTGCTGCTACACTGTTTCTCTTTGCTGAAGGGAGTGAATTCTTAAGTTTAAAAAATCTGTTACTGTTATGGACTAGTTAAGTCTAGGGGTTTTACTTACAAGTGTGTCACGGAGGGAACTGGACTGGTTTTCAAGAACAGAGAAACAGCTGGGAGGTGGTTTCGTTTACTGAGTGGCAGGCTAGCAGGTGGTGCTGGTCCCTGCTCTCGTGAGCAGCGAGCTCCATCTTGTTTTGTCAGTTCAGTCAAGGTTGGTGTTGAATGGATCCCGAAATAAGAGAGCTGGTTTTCATACAAAAGCCTTTGAGCTGGAAGGTGGTGCAGGTGTAGTGTGTCCTCAGCGGAGCTTTCCAGGAGCTGGCATCTCTGTAACACAGCCACAGTCCCCACTCACACCTGATGCTTGTCACAAAATTAACTACTGCAGTAGATGTGTGCACATCTAGTGATGTCATTTCAGGAAGACACAGCTTTAGCTCGACCTCATTTTTATTTCTCCATGAAAACCAGTTTAGGTTTAGGCAAAAATAAAAGAAAGAGGAACTATAACCCTACTAGTTACTACATTTTGTCAAAAAATATGGCGTCACAGTCCTTTTTGCACCCAATAGTTGTATGGAAGCCCTAAAAGGCATGTAAGAAAAAATCTACTGAGCCATTTTCTAAGTCCGAAGTAATAAATCTAAGTTTTTCTCATCCGTGAAAATAAGTGAAAAAATGTTTTGTTTTTATTTGTTGTTGTAATTCTCATTTTGGTCACATGAGGCTAACATGCCACACTACCCCATGTTCTATATTGCAATATATTGCAATAGAAAAATGACTACCTGAAAAATGTCCTTAATTAAATGATAAATCCGATGTGTACAGCATTTTTTGCTCATATGAAATTTGTTGTACCTTTTAACTTAAAGTGCTTCTGCTCTCCTTCTTTAATAGAATAAAATAAAAGTAGTAGCATTAAAAAAATGTCTTTGACAATGTCTTGTTTGCATCCGTACCTCTAAATTTAAACTGATAAAAATTAGCCTGGCAAAACTTTTTTTTTGTACCTATTTCACAGATGATTTTTGTAAAGGAATTTACAAATATTATCCTGGCCAAACCTGTTTTTTTTTTTTCATTTGTTCTTAAACACAACAGAGAAAACAAGACACCACCTTTTTTTCTCTCTCTCACGTCTCTCTGGGCTTCTGTAGCTTTGACCACCACTTGTTGAAAAACTTGAAATAGTTCATGTTTGTGGTAGTCTGTCTAGCATGCTGTGTTTCCATAAATGAATCAAATCAATATTTTTAAGTACTTGGCAAAATTGCTTTTAGTATGGGCAGTGCATTCAATTTGGTCTTGATTTTTCCGGTTTGCATTTGACATTTCAGCCTCTAGCAGTGTTGTATCATGCTTTATTTGTATATCACAGCAGTAAAAACCGGAGGCATGTCCAATTCAATCTCGGGGCAAACTAATCTCATCTCTGCACTTAATGCAGTTCTGGGAAAATGCAGAAGCTCGGGGATAACTCTCAATTCCACAAGGTTCCCACATAATGAAAGTCTTGTGCAAATTACTTAACTTTAGATTTCTCTCAGCCACAGCTTCTCTTCTTTCTGTTGACAGATCCATTTGAATACTTTTTTCCTCATTTTATTAAATTCTCCGTTGTTTAAAATAAAGATGTAGCTGTGCTTTCTCCATGCATCTTCTTTTCTTTTTCTTTTTTCAGCCTACTGTTGACAGCATGTAAGGTTAGCAGTACTTCCTAATACACAGATTACTTCTGTGCTCTTAGACTGTTCAAAAACTGTATTGAAGCTTACTGTCTATGATGAAAGGTAACACAAGAGAAGGAGGTGATTCCTGGTAAAACTACTCTGCATTAGAATGTGTTTTCTATTAGATTTAGATGGTATTTTATGGAAAACATTTCCACCTATAAGAGAAAATAATATCCCCGTGGTAAGACATAATTATGAGATAAAAAGCCAGAATTATCAGATAAAAAAGACATAATTAAAAGATAAGAAGTCAAAATTATTAGGTAAAAAGTCAGAATTATGAGTAAAAAAGATATGAGATATGAGATTTTAAAAAGACGTAATTAGGAGATAAGATATCAAGATTATGAAGTAAAAAGTTGAAATTATGAGAAAAAAGTCAATTATGACATTAGAAAGTCAAAATTATGGGATTAAAATTAGCAATTGTCATAAAAATCTACTTTTTAGCTCATAAATATGATTTATCTCATAATTCTTACTTTTTTTAAATCTCATAATTATGACATTTTAATTTATGATTATGACTTTTAATCCCGTAATTTTGATTTGCCATGAGTTCTTTTACTGGTGGAAATGGGCTCCCACGGTATTTTCGTATGTGAGCTTGATGGATTTTAATTGGCATTAGCTTGACCTGTAACAACCCGCATTTATTTAGCTCAACCCCAGGATCTACACACTTGAGGAACCATCTCAATATTTACCCATCAACTCACTTCTCTCCGAGCCAGCATACTGTAGCTGAGGGGGTCATTGACAGCGACCCCCCAAACTGAAATAATTTTGCTTTGCCGACCAACCATGAATGTTTGCATTGTGAAAATAAATTGTTATATACACTTAGACTCAGTGGTCTGCTGTGGCATGTAGTTATTTCTCAGGAGGGCTGTGTTGACAGTGTTTTGGACATATTGCAAATACTCCAAAGTTAATATTTCCCTTACAAGGACTTTGCTTGGTTCACGTTCAGGATGTGTATGTTGCAGGAATTTAGTACAAATAAATGCAACACAGAGGTAGAAGAAAACAACACTCTTAGAAATAAGAGTTCCTGGTAGAGCCTCTTATAAAGGCTCCACTCGGAACCATTTCAGAGGTTTTACCTAGAACCCTACATAAAAGGTTATACCTAGAACCATCTGTGAAAGGTAGAACCTGCTATGAGAGGTTCTACAGAGAACCCTTCTGTGGTGTAATGGCTAAACTCAGAACCCTCTATCCAGATTCTTTCCACCCTCTATGGGTGCTAACAAGAACCCCTGCAGTTTCTACTGGGTACTTATTTACGTATTTTATTTTCCAAGGATTTTCTCTAGAGCCCATCAGGGGGGTTCCACTGAGAACCTTTTTTTTTTTTTATAACATGGGTTTTATCTAGAACCCACTTAGGCAATTTTCCCCGGATCCCTTTTATATTATAGTACAAAGACCCCATGACGAATCCTTGACGAAAGAATTTAATAATCTTTAAAGAACTCTTTTTTCAAAATGCTTCTGGATGAAGACCGTTCGTAATTGAAACAAAGTAACCTTGACAAACTCTTTTTTCAAAAAAGGGTTCTTAAGCAGTTCATAGCCTCATCACTATTAGAGTTAGCCTCTCTGCCTTACAGATGTTCAGGTAACCTCTGCAGCCTACATTTGGCTATTTAAAATAAATCATCGTTTGATTGTCTCTATTTTTTCTTCTCTCCCTCCATCAGTTTTTCCTTTCTGCCCCCTAAAGCTTCCTCCCACACTAACTAATGTGGGGTTAGGTTTCAGAGCGGGTCCTGTCAGTTTCAGACAAATACAGTCTTGTGATAACCTTGACACACAGTGCGGACAGCCCAGTCAGCTCTCCGCCTCGGCAGCGCAGCTCGGCTCTGTGTAAATTTGTTTGGAATTGTCAAAACGCAGGGAATTTTAATGTAACAGCTTCCCTGAATGTCACAGGACTTAGAAAGTGTAGAATTCATTTAAGAACTGTTAACAGGATCCATCTGGCTCTCCTCATGTGGAGCTGTGTGAAGGATCGATTTCCTCCGTCACAGTTTATACAAACGTGCTTCCGTACTGTATACATTTTACTGCCAGCCAGCCTGAATTTTGTGTCCACTGCCATTTGGACTGATATGAAGATTTTTTTTTACCCCTGTACAAACACAGACGTAGCACAGGCACAGATCTGTGTGAAGTCTATTTGATTGTCAGAATATTTTCTTATTTAGACTCTCCTTTCAGTAGCTGGGCGATATATGTTTGTAATAGTGCGGAATGTGTGCATTTGACTTTTTTTGGTTCCTCTCTACTTCCCTGCACGTCTGTCTGAAGGATTTCCTTTGTATCTCAGTGTGCTTATACGTGTCTGTGTGTAACTGTGTGTGTTCTCCAAGAGGAATTTATGTTATTTGCTGTTAACGCAGCTCATAATGGAGCATTGAAATCAGAACCCCTCCAGGCCCGGGCAAATGGCATGCTCCGCCTGCCTCAAATGATTACACTCCTCTGCCCTCGGGGCCAAACGACCCCCGTTCTGACGAGGAGAAAGAATGCGATTGATCCAGACTCACCCAAAAATAATCAAATCAATTCATTTTGTCCCTCTTTCTGCTATGACTCCGTGCCAGTCTTTTGAAGTATTCAGCTGAAAGACTCAAGGAAAAAGTGCCTTAATCTTCTGAAAAACGGATCCTTTTTGCTCGCATATGTCAGTGCGTGTGTCTCAGAGAAGCCCGGCTCCCCAGTGAGTCTACTGTTAAATGTTAGGTCCTCTCTGTGGGAGGAATTCATCTTTCTACACTTGCACAAACACAATGGAACATTATGTATGAATCCAGGCTATGCACTCTAGTGGTGAAACTCAGTGCACTGGCGTCAGACGTAATTTTCAAGTAAAATTATAGCGATGTTGTAACAACATTCTGCTCTTTGGACACCGAGAGGCAGAAACACAAACACATATAAACATGCCAAACGCCAAAACAAATTCCTCAAATGCCAAAGGTGGCAAAAATACACAATTCCTTACTGAGGTCAAAGTACAGATACTTGTGTTAAAAAAAAAATCTTAGTACAGGCTCTGAAATGCACTCAAAGTATAAAAATCAACAACCCTCTGATGGACATTTCTACCAGCTGTTACTGTGTAAAGGAACTGAACCTCACTTTTTATTTATGTTTAAGTCTTCTTCTCCTGTCTGTTTCATCTTTTGTCTTTCACTTTTTTCCCACTTTATGTATGTCGTGAGTGATATGCACTGATGGATACGCCAAGGAATCGTCTTTTCTATGGATTATTGTCCCATCTATTAAGGTTGAAATCTGTCTTGATATTGGGAATGCAGCACACAATGATACAAAATAAAAATAATCAATAATTCCTCTCAAATGTGTTAAAACTCACTTGACATGTCCAGGGTAGGAATTTCACTGTGGCAACAACTGCCTTGGCCACTGTTCACCTCAGTCTGGCATCATGCCCCTCAAAAAATATGCCCTGCGGCCGCAGTGGCCTTGGGGCCCCGCCCGCAATGCCCCCACTGATTTCACCATTCCTTTCCTGTCATTACATTTTTTAGACACCAATGTCTTTTGTTCAGATTCTAATTGGGCAACATCAAGTGAAATAGTGCGCACATAAGCAGTGGTGGGTTAGATTTGGAGCCCGGTATGAACCACTGGAAAACTGTGTGTGATGCAAACTGGCAGCAGCGACAGAGCGCTGAGGATGAGAAAAGGACCGTGTAATGGACAGTAATGTATGACAGTAATGTGTTGACATGATACAAACTTCCTTTGATCCTGAAACATAATGTTACTCTATACAGCAGACTGGAGACAGTGACAGTGACAAACAGAGAGATCCACTCATCTCTCGTTCATAGTGCTACTGGATGCGCTGTCTCTCTCATTACAGCCAGTGCAATGAAAAATAGATTGTGCAAGTCATTATAATTATAAACTTTATCAAAATAATGACTTATTTTCTCAAAATATTGAGTTAGCATCTCAAAATAATGATAAACTTTCTCATTATTATGTAATGTATATTTTGCGAAGGTTTCTCATTATTTTAAGATACAAACTCATTATATATCGCACACAAGTTAGTAAAAGCCAAGTGGCCTCGTCCCAAAACGAAATTCCAGGCCTGGATGAGACTGTTTGAAAATGTAAGGAGTATAAAGTTATAGATATTTGTGTTAAAATGTAGGAGTACAACCAAAAAGTTGTCATAAAAATAAATACTCAAGTGAGGAACAGATATCTGAAAGCTCTACTTAAGTTCAGTATCAGAGTATTTTTGTTACTTCCCACCTCTGTCGAAGCTAATGCTGTAACATTTATTGCTGTTTTTTTGGCTAAGTGCAAAATTAAGACAAGTGTGCAATCACAGGGAGAGGGGTCCAGAGCTAAGCTTTATTGATTTGTGCAGAAATGCACTGTACTGCTGAGCACTAAACAGTGTAACTCATTGCACTCCTTATCTTGACACTGTTTTCATATGTCTCCTATATGTGTTAAGTTGCTGTTCTCTATAATGGGCCCTCCTGGCCGCTCTCTGAACATTTAGAGCCTTCATTCTGTGTTGATGTATCACTTCAGAGGTTTTAATCTTATTCAGCCTCAGTGGAATGTTTTCTTTAGAAGCGTTTTCACAGCTTGCTCAAATGTACCTCTCCCCCCCCATCCTCTTGTCCATTCCCTCTCCTCTTGTCTCCGTCCTCCTCCCCTTCAACATCTTTTTCACTTTTCCCCCTATCCTCTCTTCTCATCTACCTTCTTTTTGTACTCCCCCCTTCTTTTCCACTACTTCATTAGAGTGAAAACAAATGGGCAGTCCAGGTTGTGAAACAGAGAGGGGAGCAAACTCACACAGTCAGCATGAAGCTGGACTAGGAAAATAATGACACTGACTGCTACTGGCCCCTTCAGGGACAGCTGGTGGAGAGAGTAAGAGTTATCATAGTAATGGAGGAGATGGAAGAGGAGTAAAATGAGGGGGAGGCCTTGAGGAAAAAAAAATAATGAAAGAATGATTTAACCAATGACAAGAAACCAAGAGAAAATAAAAGTTAAATTAAATAAAAGGAAACAATGGAGTGAATGCTGGCTGTTCTCTTTACAAAAAAAAGTGTTTTGTGTAAGCAGTTTTGAAGTGTGGTCCCATTACCTGAACTGAGGTGGAGCAGCGTTTAGGGAACAGGTATGAGCACTGCTGCACCCCCCCTGATAGAGCAAGCAGACAGACCTTGTTAAAAGAACAGACATCCCAATCAATATGGTCGTTCCACTGGTGCATCCAGCTGCCGGGGACTACACACAGATAGGCACGGCACAGCAATTTGCAGACATAAACAAGGGCCTAATTGTTCAGGGCCTGGAGGTTTGCAGTGAGGAAAACAAAGATGAAGTATAGTGAAGAGTTAAGAGGCATTTTAAGTCTCGTTTAGGAAATGAGAGTTTGGGAGTTCAGCAAAACTTTCTTTGATGAGTGTTGTTATTGTGAACGGCAGGGATCCTCCATTTAAAGGCTTTGAAAGTGGAGGAGAATTAGGAGAAAAGATTCTGCATGCGCAGCATCAAATGTGAGATAGACAGGTTCTCTGGTTCTTACACTCTGAGAAATAAAGATGCTAACTAGAGCCATAAATAGTTCTTAGCCCCAGAGGAGGATCCTTTTTGGTTTCTGGTAGAACCTTTAATGAAGGTTTCCCTCGGAAGAGTTTTCACCCAGAACCAGGATATAAGAGGTTCTACAGAACTCCTCTATAGTGTAATGGTTCCACCCAGAACCTTCTCTGGGGGTTCTATTCGGAACCTTTACACCTTTTAAGGGTGCTGACAAGAACCCATCCAGGGGGTTCTTACAAGGGTGTCATCTAGAACACACTCAGGATGTTATACTAAAGACTTTTTTATATTCCCAGGATTTTATCTAGAATCCACCTAGGGGATTCTACTGAGAAGTCTTCTATATTATAGTTTAAAGAACCCTTGAAGAAAGAGTTCTTCAAGTATTTCAACAATCCCTGAATAACTTTTTCATCTAAAAGGGGTTCTTTGGATGAAAAGAGTTCTTGATGGACTTACAAGGGACCCTTGACAAATCCTTCTGTCAGAAAAGGGTTCTTCAGCAAAGCAAATGGTTCTGGGTAGAACCTCAGCCCTTCAAGAAGAGCCCTCTTGGAACTCTTGCTTCTGGGAGTGTAATTTCCAGGCTTTGGTCAGGCTTGAATGTTCAAAGTCGAGAAAGTAGTTTGAAAGAGTCATTTGCTATTTGTGATTTTCAGTGTAATCTTGGAGTCTCATCCCACACAGAAGAGCTGTATTGATTGGCGGTCTTAACTGAAGCCGCCTCCTGATCATCCCTTCATCTTGTTTCTAAAGGGCAGGAGCAAGGGACAGTGAAGGAGAGAGGGCGAAATAAAGTGAGACACCGACAGAGTTCACTGAGTATCTGAAGGGAATCTCAGAATTGCCCTTCAACAAAAATTTACCAGACACATGCGTAAACCTGACCTCACCTGGCTCGCATACACTCATATACACATTTCGTTGCCTTCCCTCCACCTTGTCCTTACTTCACTTTTACCCCTCTTCTCTCTTTTTGTCTCCCTGCGTCTCCCTCCCTCCCTTACCTACCTCTGAGCAAGGACAGCCAAGGTTGTTTGAATTTTGGATGCTGCACACATCTTTTGTTCATTCAATTAGTTCATTCAAGTTGGCCCCCCGTCTTGTCTTTCAGCCTTCCCCCTTTTTCTCCCCCCTCCTCCCTCATCCAGTGCTGTTTACTCATCACAACGGAGGTCAACATAATCTCATGGAGTCATGGGCAGACAGTAGACGAGACTCAGTGTGCCCTGGATACTCACACATGCCGATCCTGATATGTTTTGGGACAGTAACTAACGTTTGGCTCAATATGTTTTTCCCCTCTCCCAAATATTGAGAGAGACAGCAGGTGGTTGCAGACCCTTTTTAGCCTGCAGGCACAGTGTCTCACTGTGTTGGTGATGAATGAGCTATTTAATGCTAATGACAATATACCTCCCTCACTGAATGTACAAATGTACAGATTTCATACACTCCAATAAGCTTTGGAAGGTTTTGATTAAAGGGATAGTTCAGATCATTTGTAGTGGCGTAGCATGATGTCCTTATGCATAGCCAGTGTATTATCTACAGTAGATGGAGGTGGACACACCCCCAGTTTGGGGAAGCAGCAGCAGTACTGATGGAGAGCACTAACCAATGTACTGCTGTGGACAGGGACAGCAGCAAAAGACCCACCTAAAAATAATCAATATCAGTTTATGGAAGGGCGTAGAATTGCATAGGGACAATAGGGACATGTCTAATACCCAGGAATTACCGGATTGTCCCTTGCAATAATTTTGATCAAAAGATTAGAATATTAACACTGTTGTCTGTCATTGTATAGTCAATATTAGTCAGTGAGATTCAGTATTGTGACAAAGTACATGCGTTAATTATAGATGCAAAACTATGCATTTCAAGTTTTGAAAGATTGCATACTTCCCCTCGTAATGCAAAACATTGGTTGGTTATGAATTAAGCAACTAGCAACAAACCTAGCGAGTTATTTAGACCATCATGGAGAAATGACAAATATACACAAATCTGTTGTTCTGTAATTTATTCCTTTGCATGCTGTAATTGTAGCCAGCTATCTTCTGGCACCAGCACTCTCCGTCTCTGTTTGCACCATGACTGTGACAGCTTATGCTATGCTTATGGGGGCACTATGTAACCCGGTTTGTTTCATTTACTTGCCACAAGGGCTCTCTGCCATTATTATAGCCAAATATCGCTCTCTCCAAACCAACCAGACACCATTGGTGAAGTCAGTCATTTTACCTTGCAGGTTTAAAGCTGCTTTGATTGGTTATTCTTTCGTGTTATTGTATGACTGTGATTTAAAAGATTAGTACGTATTCTTCAATGTCCCACATTAACACAGCCTGACTAACCAATCAAGGCCGTGGTAGACCAGCAACTCCCATGTTCTACAACGTAAAATTGCTGTTTTTCAAAATGAGTCTGGTTGAACAAGAGAGAACAGTATTTGGCTGGTGTGACAGCAGTTTACTATTGTAAAAAGCTGTCTGACAGCAAGGTAAAGAGGTGAAAATACACTAAATCTAGCATACACTTAAACTGGCGTTAATTTTTTTTAGATGACCTTACGTGTCTAAAATACATTTTGCTGCTGACCATGTGCACAGCAGTACATTGCTTAGCATGCTGGTACTCCTCTCCTTCAAACTGGAGACATGTTGACCTCCAGCTACTGTAGGTAATACACTGACTATGGACAAATACCTCATATAACCCCACTTCAAATAATCTGAACTATCCCTTTAAGCCTCTGATTGATTTCCGGCTTTCTAATCTATAACAATCTAAACTAGTCGCCAATGGATGCAAAAGCTTTGAATAAGTTTTGTTGTTTTGCAAAGGAAAAGTGTGTAGCCAGATACAGCGTTCCTATGACCTGTGGCTGCTCTGTGAACATTTGAGAAAAAGAACAATTTTCACCCAAGGGCTAAAATTCAGAAAACAAAGACACAGATTTATCATGCTGTCAAGACTTGCGCTTGTACTGACAGTGAATAGAACAAAAGGTTGAAATCTGTGTATGCAGTGTTTTTCATCAAGCTTTTAAATACAGAAAAGCTTGACTTTAATTGCACTGTTCTCATTTGACTATCCAGAATTAACCCATAATTCAGGATAATCACCCTACAGTAGGTGGCGTCCACACATTAAAGCTTACAGATGAGATCAGAGAGTGTTGCTCACGGCCTTATTTGTAGCTTTGGCCGGTCCACAAATCTAATCCTCGCTGTCCTCGCTCTAAAGAGTCACTATGAATTTTGTATCATGGTGTTCTGTGAAAGGACAGGGTCAAGCTGTCCTTGTTCCTTATTTATTCTGAAGAACAGGGGAGTCGTGCGAGGCAAAAAATTAAACACAGTAGCTCTGTTGTGATTATCTTTAAGGAATTCTGCTTGTGTCTGACCTCCAGTAAGCTGCTCTGGAATTTCCTATAGTTTCTGGAGGTGTGTGTGTGTGTGTGTGTGTGTGTGTGTGTGCGTGTGTGCGTGTGCGTGTGCGTGTGCGTGTGTGTACCCACCTCACTGCATTGTGCTGTTTGCCATTTGAAGAGGAAGAAGTGGTCTTAGGTAACATGGCATTCGGGTCTGTTATTATCTTATTGTACTTCCCCCGGTGACAACAATATATGACCCCAGCTAGTCCCTGTAGTAGGAACATGAACTCACCGTTTCTGTCTCATTCTTTTCTATTTGTCATGACACCTCTGTCACGTCTTCCCTCCTGTACTCTTTCTTTTTCTCTTTGTGTGTTTTTAACAATGCCGTCAATTTAAATAAGTACATTTAAAGTTTAGTGCTGCTAAGGTTACATCTTGAATAATTTATTTGAAGGGTTCATTTGCAAAAACAGATATCTCAGTTTTTAAATCATGTTTTTATTTTGGTGCAGTCTAAGGAATATTGATCAAACTGGTTTTAGGTTGTTTTGATAAGGTATCTATTTTCATGAATCAT
>JAJHUR010073319.1:0-29204 GCA_027495735.1 Lutjanus campechanus
GTGTAACAATTATCCATAAGTGCAGTGTTACAACTACACCTCTGACGTTTATAACAAACCAAACTGTTTGAAAATCGGTAGAAAATTGAGCAAGTTATGGTTATTTAAAAAAGTATGCACCACTACAACACAATGTTATGGGTGAGCCAGCTAACTGTGGCAAGACCGCCAGTCCGGACGGCATTGGCCGCCAGTGCGGACGAGACATCTAGCCTTTATTATACATATCTATATTCCCTTCTTTCTTGAGTCTGTTTGCTCATGCAAAATGAAACGCGATTAATATAGATTAAAAATGAATGATATTTAATCGTGATTAATCGAAATTAATCCACAGTAACCCTGTGATTAATCTGATTAAAAATTTTAATCGTTTGACAGCACTAAAAAAAAGCAATGCTTAAAGCTGAAAAGACCAAGGTTATAACATTACTCCCAATTAAAAATTAAAAGCCAGATTAAAAAGATAGGTTTTTATTTTCCAATGGCAATGAATTCCACAGTTTAGAAGCATAAAAACAGAGGGCACTTTCACTGTTATGTTTATGGGACACAAAATAAACATTTAAAACAAAAGTAATGGAGGATCTTACTGATCTGGCTAGAACATAAAATAGAAGAACACAGAGCTCACAACCCCTACATCTTTTAAATAAATCTTTTTATATTCATTTAATGTAACGCTTCTAGTTCAAGTCTCTTAACTTTTAAATGAAGATGCCAGTGTCATCTTTAACAGTCATTAAATACTGGCTAGACAAAGGTGTTTTCTTTATTCTCAATTGTCACATGTCAAATTGAAGTCTTAGGTAACTTCACCACTGCATAATACATATTGAAATGATCACAAACAGATTAAATGTGCCCTGCTGTCCTGATGAACACGAAAAATATTAGAGCTGTATTCTGTGAAAATGACTGACACAAAATTTCATGAGCAGAGTGAGATAGGCCAAGAGCTTAAATATTACTTGCTTTTGATAGTTACTTTGGAATATAAAGAATATAAAGACTTCCAAGAGAACTCATTTGTACACAATACTTTCATAATAGTTTTGCAAACCTGCTTGAATTTAGATTCCATATAGGACACACACACACACACACACACACACACATATATATGTATATATATATGTCTTTCACTTTACATTAATAGAACGGAGAAACAGTGTCAGCTCAGCAGGGCTTTAGCAGTGGGGGATTACAAATGGAAATTTAAGATTTTATAGTCCAAATGTACAGTGTGTCTGCAGATTCAAGACAAGACCATTAGCGAACCGTGCAGTCATTCTTTCTCTCTGTATTAAATTGGGAGGGTTATGGAAATGTGTGGTCCCCTCCCATCAGTAACACTTGCGCTCATCAAAAGAGATGCATAATAACTGCAGGGGGAAACCATAGCAAGCCTACTGAGCAAGAATTAGCGATCAAACATGTAAGGAATCATGACCAACAAGGCTCCACTGCCCTGTGTAGATGAAAGCGCACGATTTTCAAAGTCAGAACAATAACTGAATGGATTAGCGTTTTGTTCATATTTTAGTCTTCCTGTAATGTTTCTGAGCCCAGATATGAGAAGGACTCAGAAGCAGGACTCAAAGACAGATCATTTGAAGTTTAAAAGGACATTAACTGAAATGCTAAAGCTTCAAAGCACAACAGCTAATCTGTCAGAGAACTGGGGAAAAAGGGATTGTATATGTACTGACTGACTAATGAGGGGCAGGTGTGGGGATCAGAGGCCTCATTACAGAAGCAATTCCTAAACTTCTGACTGTGTCCTATCCTATCTCAGACTTTGTATCTTAACTTAAGAAATCTGAACTAGTACCATAAACATGATAGAATAGAATGTATGTGAGAGTGCCTGTGTCCTTGATTAGAATGTAATATCAGCGGCTGTCTCACTTCAATTGTCACTGGCTGTCTAGCTTGCTATAACGAATAAGAAAAGATGAGCATTCAAGTTTAGCTTTGAATCAGGGGCATTAATCATGTTGGTTTTCTTGCCAGTTATTGGCCCAGGATAAAGATTTTAAGAGGCAAGAGGTGGCAGATTTCGTCATGTTGAAGACAGGTCTGCAACCTCAGTCTGGAAATTATTCACTGGAATCACACATGTATAGTGATAACTTCCATTTGGATGGTTGCATCTGGCAGTTGTGGTGGCATTGCAGTAGGTGCTTCACCATCTGTTGCCTGGTGGGGATCTGCTCTCTACTGAGTGCATTTAGACCGTTAAAATGTTTCTGTGTTCAGGATTCTTTAGGTGAGCCTGAAATCATGGCTTGATGACGCACTGGAGCCAAACATATCCTACTATATAAACTACAGCACATTTGCATTTAACATTAGGCGTGTGAGTGATGAAAAGACCATTTATTTTAAGTGGCCTGGTTTGTTTGTTCATCAGCCACCATGAGCAAACTACCAACCCCCAACAATGGTTACTGACAGCCAGGCATGAGAAAGGATGGAAACAAGACTGAGCTCCTTGTCATCCTGGCCAGTCCCCCTATACAGCAACAAATCAGTATCTAACTCAAATCCTCCCAGTTCACACCTGTACAACACCAGGAGGATAAGATCCTACCTATCTGAATATGCAACACAACTCCTGGTTCAGGTTCTCATAATATCATGCATTGACTACCGCAACTCCTTACTGGCAGGCCTCCCTGCATGCACATGCAAAAGTGAAGACTGAAGACCCAGCTTTTTCATGAACACCTTTGCACTTGATTGACTGCACAAGATATTTATCTTTGAAAAAAAAAAAATGCACTCATGCACTCTATGCACACTGCCACTGGTACTGCCTGTAGGCACCTACATCTTATCAGATTTAAACTTTGCTTCATGGCATTGCTCGTGTTGTTCTCTGCTGATTACATCCCTGTTTGGGTTGTATCAGCTCACAGATGTACATCGCTGTGGATAAAAGCATCTGCTGAATGAAATTGTATGATTGTTGTAACACTGTAAAACAACAAATACAAAAAAAACAACAACAGTGCAACAAATTTGACTTGCATTTGGGTAAGTTCCAACTGAGAACTTGCCCAAACTTCATGAGTGAAATGAAGTTTGAACATGTTCCTAGATAATTTTGATGCATTTCTCCTCTGAGTGTTCAGTACTCTGCTGCATGTTGATAAGGTTGAGGCAGATTCGTGTTAGTCATTCATGGCAATTTGGTTTGGGGACTTTCAGCAGGGAAATGTCAGGTAGTTCTTCTGAGTTCAAGTTTATAACAAGTACAGCAGACATATAAAAGGAACATATTGGTATTGAATTCTGAATAGTAAATTTAAGTGTATTAACATCGGGAAAGTCTGGGGACTTTCACTGCCGGCATATTTTACAAATGACATACATAGTTTCAACAAGTAATCCATGCATTGACTTATATGATCGTAAAGACTTGAGACTGCCAAAGAAATACAAAGACACTCATGTTATGATACAAACAATATTTTTTTTTTACCTAAATAAATATCAGTAATATTACAATAATATTTCTCAGTCTCTCTCTTTCTTTTCCCCAAACCTTTGGACTGGTATTCATTGAGAAATAATAATGAAGTGTAGTTAAATGGGGAGTTATTGAAATTATCATTGTGAGGTGTGCATACATCCACCGGAGTAGTTAATTATATGTGGAGGCACAGGTGTGGGGGAATGTGTGGCAGTTGAATATGTGTTACTGGGACACCAGCTTTTGGAGAGCTCAGCTGAAGACCCACTATAGCGTCACCACAGTCCAGCTCAAAGACTTTTTGTTTGTAAACCAGCTCTTTTATTTTGGGATCCATCCAGCACCAACCTAAACTGAACTGGTTAAACAAGATGGAGCTTGGGAGCAGGCTGGTGAGTGCTGGCAAGAACTGAGCTAAGTCAACTGCTAGCCTGATACTCATTAAACTAACACCTCCCAGCTGTTTTTCTGTTCTTGAAAACCAGTCCAGTAATCCTTCTTCTACACACACCAGGTTCGGGGTAGTAAATCTGTAACAGTCAGTTTTGTAGGGTTGTGGCATTTTGTTTCACTTCATTTGGTCACATCCACATAATATGTTATGCAATGGAAATGATGCGAGTGATGCCACTGCCATCACAACATGTGGTTAACCCAAACCACAATCTTTTCCTAAATTTAATGAAGTAGTTTCATTGCCTAAACCTAACCAAGAATTTTTTGTTCCTAAACCCAACCAAACTGTGACCGTTTTACAACATAAACTACCTGTGATGTCACATGAGCCGCCAGCACACTCTGGTAAAATCTGTAGTTGTGGGAGTAATTGACAGTTGACCTATTCCTTGTCTAGGTATGAGAATGTGTTGCAGTTAGCACAACACCAGACCTTTGAAGTAGTCAGTTTAGTTCTGTTCTGTGAGCCCATTCACATGGTTTACAAGATCATAAATTCCTACTGAATTTCTCTTCATTCATAGGCAGTCTTTAAATATCTCACTGATGCTATTCATTATAACAATGCTTTAATTTCTGACTGATTAATTAGAGGTGATTTAATGACTCAGGCATACTCAGAACTGGTGTAACTAAAAGTGCTAATTGTGACTCTAAATGATGCAATAATGCAATCATATGTGTAGTGCTGTGCCATAGGACTCAAAATGCCTTCCACTACCATCCTCCCACATACAATATAGAAATGCACTCACTGCTTTAAATATCTAACAACATATAAGATATGAACATTTCCATATCACATTTTTGTGTCATAAAAGCCAATCAAAGCTTTTAGATACATTTTGAGTTTTGAGTACTCCATCTCTGCCCCCTCCATGACAAACAACAACAGCAACGTGTTTGAGTGGTCCTAATGTGTTTATCTTTGTGTTTCATCCCTCCGGGTAATGGAAAAGGACATATCATGGGCTCTGATATCAGAGGAGGGGCTCAAGCAAGGTTTCCTTGATTCAATAACTGGCATAATGAAGCCACACTTTCAAATCATTTTCAGCAGAGAGTTTCTACAAAATCATCAGCTCCCCAGCCCTAAAATCCAGGCCATGTTCGTGTGGGGCTACCACCCTGCTGCTGAGCATTCACAGCTCAGTTTGCTTCCCTCATTGAAGGTGGCAGCCAAAGGAGGGGCGGGCATCGACCACCTGGAGCTGAAGGTGACCCACACACCTGGTGCAGTCAGCTGTGCCACTGCAGATATGATTTTGGCATTGGCACTGAAGACTGTTGATTGTTGCATGGAACAATGTCCATGCTAAATGCTAAGATCACCATGCTAATATGCTCATGGTGACCATGCTAACACAGTAGTCAAAAAATAGAATTACTGCCAAACAGCTGTATGCCTCTGTCAACCAGTCAGGTTTCAGTTTATATTCATGTCTGTATAGACTCATAATGGATGTAGTGAAGATGTAGTGAAGGAATTTAATTTGGAACTTAACACTATATTGACCTAAAAGAATTCTTAATCACAGCGGTCCTTCAGTGTACTGACATGCACAAAAATTAGGCTGATCGGTCCAGTAATATTCAAGATTAGCTGTGGAGAAGCTAAAAGTTCATTAGCGGTCACATTTTAATCTATGGAGCTCCCAGCACTAGCTCTGTGTCCTGTGTCACCACTGCATCTGACAAGTACGAACGCAACCTGAAGCTGAACCTGAAGACTTCAAATCTATTTTTTCAACAATATGCACATAAACACAAGGCTGATGCCCAACAAAAACGCACTGAAAAAGTATCATACACTGCTCTGCCTAGATTTCCTGTAATCACACAGACTCCCTTCACTTTGCCCAAAGTCATCAACCATCAGCTCCTTGATGTCAAAAATGAAACATATGCACGTCCTAATGAGATGCATCTAGCCACTAAATGACTTTAGTATGTGTGTAAAAGGGATGCATTCTCAGACATGTAGTTATTGGACACCATACTTCTGTAATGCACTTTAGGCTTGTATGATGCAAATTATATTTTTTGCAACTACTCGCGGGCCACACAAAATGAGATGGCGGGCCGGATTTGGCCCACGGGCCTTGAGTTTGACACATGTGACAAGAATCTGAATCTGTGCTGCTTTCTCTTTGGTTCCTTTTTTGTTTCTTCTTCTCCCGCCTCTGGCTCCTCATCTTCATTACTCGTGGCACCAATTGAGCAATATAATCTTCTGCTTTGCTTCGAAGCTCCTGAATTTGTTCATCATCGTTTTCAAGGAGTGCTTCAGGGGCGACTGTTGGGTCAAGTAAGCATGTAGCAGCAGTGAGGGGTGAAAACTTGGAGTCAGTGTGATCGAGAAAGTAGCTGAACCGCTGTTCCATGTTTGCATTCATCTTCTTTGCCAGGGAACCTAGGTCCTTGAAGCTCAAACTCTGGGCATAGGGGAAGTCAGACAGGTGACCATGCAGGTCCAGGAGGGCAGCTACCACAAGGGATAAAGACTGTGTGTCGCTCTGGAGCATCTGGGTGTGCTCAGCAAAGGGGAGGAGCAGATCTCTTAGAGCAGTCAGCCTCTGCCACTCACTTGGCAGTAGATAGTCCCAGCTCATCCCATCAGCGACCTGAACTACCGAGTCCTTGACTTGGAGAAGCCATGATATCATCAGGTATGTGCTGGACCATCTAGTGGGGCGGTCTTCAACCAGAGTAAGTTGACACAGCTGCAGCAGCCGCTCAGCTGCCACCGATGACTTGCGGAAGAGTTTGACAAGCACTCTAACTTTGTCCAATAGTCGTTTGACACTTCACTCTTTGTGAATCATGTTCACCACAAATTGCAGTGTGTGTACAACGCAGGGGGTCCTACCTATGACTCCAAACCTACAGTAGATAGATAAGACAAAAACAGAAAAAGAAAGACTTAAAAGCATCACTTACTTTTCTGGAAATTTTATGCTTTTCTTTGTTTAGGTTAAAATGCTATTAATTAGCTAATGGCACATTAAAATCTAAGAGAATTTCACCAGGGAAGAGGGGAAGCAGGACCATGGAGGGAGGTGGAGTTGTTGATGTTCAAATTCTTTAAAAGTGCTGTGTGAAATGCAAGATAGGTAAGTGTTGCTTTAATTAACTTTCAATAGTAAGCATAATTGCCATGAGCAACACCATGCAATACAATAAACAATGAATGCACATGCACCCAAATATTCATTGCTAAGAGTGAATGTAACCAAGCCTAGCTCAATATGACAGACATAATCTAATTTGCTAAACTGAAATAATTTACCTTTGGTCATCTCCAACCACCTCATGGTCTTCGTTGTCACTCTCCATGGATTCATCCTCCTCGCTGTCCTCGGAGCTGCTGGGTTCAACCTGTTCATTAGTTTTGAACACTGCAACCATGTTCCTTCCATTATCAGTGATGACTGTCAGAATTTTGTCTTGAGGTATTCCCCAGTCCTCTGTGCATCGTCCAATGCAAGTTTTTATTTACTCTGCAGTGCGTGGGTGAGGGATCTGGTCAAGTCTCAGCAGTATGTGCTCTGCTTTGTTCTCCTCAGTGCAAAAATAGCATGCATTAATTGCCAGAAATGACGCTGTGAGTCCGTTTTTGGTCCATATGTCCAGGCCGATTGTTATTTTGCATGCTCTGGAAAATCTCTTAAAATTTTTGTTTTTTGTCATTGTAAAGCTTGTCAATCAAGTTGTTGATTTTTGTTCTTTTGGGTATGGTCAGCCTCTTGTCAAAGGCCTCAATCATGAGGATGAAATCATCATGCTACCTGGGAGGCTACAGTTGACATTTCAGCTAAAAACATGGTGTAAATGGCTTGGACTTGGATTACACCACACGAGCAGGATGGAGACATTTTGTGTTTGTTTTGTATTCTTTTTTTTTTACATTTACATTTGGTCTCCATTCACTGCCATTAGCTGCAACCCTGTTTTCTGCTGAAACTCCAGGATTGTTTTGTGAACTGAAGATCTTCACTCATCCTCACATCGGCATAGAGGTGAGTACATATTGTCTGGACTATCACTCAGCAGTGGAATATTGCTTTAAGTATTTTCTTCCATACATTCATTAATCTAGTCAGGAGTGTGGACAATGAACAGGCAGTTGGAGTGAGATGGAGTGAACCTGGATGACCTGCGGAGGAGTTTGCACTGTGTCAATTTGACCTTAGACAGAAAAGGCCTCATCAGCCTCATCTTGCTGTCCTTCATGAAACCCACAGCAACACTAGTCAGCATCATCAGAGGTGGGAACAACATGTTTCTTAGACTCAAGTGATTTTGATTAATGATAACTGATTCAAGTTAATAAGAATGCTCTCTGCATGTCTCAGGATGCCTCCAGTCAATTCCATACAATTCATTCAGCAGCACTAGACAGGACTCATGCTGAAGCTTTACCAAGACCAAGGTCTCATCTGTTTGAAAATGCACTTTCAGATCAGACTGCTCTTAATGTATTACTCTCAGCTTATTCCTTACAGCTCTGCTCCTTTATATTGTCCAGGGCTCATCAACATCATAAAATTAATGGCAGTTCATACAGATTTACATATACATTATTTAAAAAAATTGAAGCAAAGTTAAAACAAGACCGAGAATAATGCTAAAACATCTCCACTCACATGAGATTTTCTGTAATAGAAAAAACAACCTACATATCATTATATATTAGCACCATTGTTTTATGGAGTGTAGACCACTGTAATTAAGTCACATGATTCAGCAGCCAAGTTGTGTGAATGCAATGCACCATAATTAATTAAATTGTTTTCACTGTATTCAGTATATTTACAAAACACTTTCAGCCTCTAGCAACATAATAAATACAGTGGTTCAAACAAATTAGAAACATGCAGAAAATCTTAAGAAATAGTTATTTAAGTGTACAAGTAATTACAAGTTGAGGCAACCACATCGTTTCTGTCTTAAACTTAAAAGCCCTCACAAAAGTCAAAATCTTGGTAATAAAATTCTGAAATTTTGCTGAATTCGGGTGTTTTGGCACAATTCAAAACACTTGATATCTATCATATAGAGAATGACTGTGCTGATTTTGGTCACATTTGGATGGACACTTATACATACAGAAGTTAATTGATTTTTTTCTTTTTTTGCAAAATATAGAGTGACGGAGTTTCGAATTGACCACAGGTTGCAGTGAGACAAACCTTTGTCACAATTCAGTGGATGTGAATTTTCAGCTCTGTTGGAAGTACAGCGGGGCGGACGTTTAGCTCAGTGGGTAGAGCGTCCGACCCATGTATGGAGGCTGTAGTCCTCTGCAGCGGCCGCTGGTTCAACTCCCGCCTTCGGCCCTTTGCTGCGTGTCATCCCCTCTCTCTCTCTGCCCTGTTTCCTGTCTTCTCTTCAGCTGTCACTAAAAATAAAGGCACAAATGGCCAAAAAAAAAAAAAAAAAAAAAAAAAAAAAAAAAAGGAAGTACAGCTGATTTTTAGAAGTTTGGATTGTGAAATGTCTAGAAATTTAGATTTGTTGTAATAAATCAAGTCGTGATCTGACCGATTGTCATACAAATTCATGCAGCCAATTATGAGATATCAACAGATGAAACGCAGTGCATGTTAATACATTAGCTTAGGGCAGACTCCTGAACACGTGTCTTGGTTTTCACGTGGTTATCTCATTATCTCATTATGTTCATGAGCTATTAGAGATTTTTGAAAATTAGCTATTTTGATAAAAATGAATTGGCTCGTAAAATCCGCACAGACTGAAAAAGCAATCTGCTAATATTTTGCAGAACTATTTTGCTCTGAAGCTGTTTCAAAACAACAATGTCCTAAAACCTCAGTCAGATAAAGGATATTAAAGTATGACAGACTAAAGTAGCTAACTTCAGTGATGCTGGATGCACATAGAGTCAGCACACAAAGCAGTCTACAACACAGGCAGCAACAAACAACACTATTTTGAGACAAGCCAGATATCCAGCATCCATAAGTAAGGCTGTGCTGAGGGAGAAGTCTTGATATTCAGTCATTTTTAGGAAGGTGTGATGCTCAAAAAAATGCATCCATCGTCTTACAGCCACTTCTTTCACTATGTAAGTTTATGGGAAGAAGTCTTTTTGGGCCGCTTCAAAGCACGTCGGGAGATTGGGCGGGCCCCTTTGTAACTGGAGAGAACCATGGGCCTGAGGCAAAAAAACTGCAGCTGCTGCAATTTGGATATTGCACTTGGCCATACTGGGATTTTGATAATATTTCGATTAATTGTTGAGCCCTACATGGGACCCAGGGTGAGTGTGCCCAAATGAGGCCCTTGAGGCCACTTTTCTGAGTGAATGTAGCAATGCGGATGGTGAAAAGTAAGGCTGCCACTCGCTCTCTATCTATGATTGTATTTTAAAAAGGGCACACTGTCTAGAAATGAAGGGCACCCTTTCAGCAGGCGGCCCACACAGGCCTCCCTGAAGCCCACAGAGCGGCTGACTCCGGCTGGCCTTTTCCCTCAAGGCTGCTCCTATAAACTGTGAAGGTGATCCTTATGGTGAGAGCTACATTAGTCCATCACAGATGACCTCTTTGAAAACGAGTGTGTCCTTGAGATCTTTTGATTCTCCCATACCTCCTTACTTTCATTTAGTTGTCAGGCTATTCATTTCACGAAAAAGGCTTTGCTCTCATAGGAATATTTGCATCTGAACATGGTGGATGGTGTTTTTAAATAAAAATTCCATTTGTATTCCTTGTATGTGGACAGAATTAACTCTAAAGGCGGAGCGGATGAAAAAAACTGCAATTTGATATATACTGTATATTCAAAGACTTTGGGGGGAATATTTTAAAATTTCACAAAATGAGTTTTTGTTGCTCAGTTATGTCTCTCTTTATTGGAGAATTTCAGTGTCACATCCCCACATATAATCTTATAGTGGACAAAAGTGAGCAGTAGCTGTAGGATGATCAAATAAGGTCATCAGGCTTTGAATTGCTATCATGCACTAGCATACACACACAGGTCTGTTTTTGGGGGATAGGTGTCAAACAGAAAGCAACAGCTACAGAGGGGAAAAAAAGGAAAACTCAGCTCAAACAAGCAAACATGAAAAATATCATACTTAATGACCAGATTTCAACTTCAGCAGTGCATGTGCCCTGGCGTTCACTCTCTCAACAGTAGGAGATATCTAACGTGTATTTAAACATATCTGTTGCTGAATGTTGATCAGGTTTGATGAGTTACTTCTGTCCAAGTTTTTAACGGCAACTTCATCACGTGAGTCAATATATTGACTTTGGCACCATTAGGATCGCTCCCTTTCACATCAGGGTCATTTGAATCTGTGTTCATTTCCAGAATGTTGATTAATGCAAGATATTTCTCTCACTCCTGTCTTTTTTTTTTTTTTAATCAAACATATTTGGTGCAAATGAATAGACGTCAGGCTGGCATGTCTGTGTCAGTATGTATGTGAGGGTGGGTGGATGAGTGGGAGGATAGTGTGTCAAGAAAAGCTTAATGAACTGTGTGACTCAGTGTGCAGTGTCCTTCCCACATGAAATTAACATAATTTTAACTTTTGTCTTGAAAAAAACGTCTGAAAATAATAAGAATCCACACATCAGAAATGTTGGAATCTGGTGGGAATTGAAGTGCTCACAGTGCTCTTGGTGAGTCACAGATAAGATCTGCCTGAACCAAAAACAGACATCAATCCCTCGCTTCCTGTTTTCTCTCAGGCTCCACTGGTTGCTTTTATTTGTTCATGGCTTTGTCAGTGGCCCATCCTCATGTTCCACTTCTATTTTTGCATGTTCACGTACAGTAGATGAAAGCACATCAAGATTCTTCGCTTCTGCGCCTCAAAGCTCAAGTTCTTCTGCGAGGGAACTTTTTTTTCTTTTTTTTTTTACAAGAACAGCCAACTCTGAATAATGATCCAAATGAGGAGGAGGAACACTCCATCCTTTATTAAAGCATGACAGCATAAGAAAATACAGATAGTGGATTAGAAATCTGCCTTTTTTGTATATAAAAAAAAAGCCAGAAGCCTTGTCTCATTTGCACAAGGTTACTGAAAAAACTACCCATTGAATCTTGGGCTCAGACATATTTTACCCCTGCTATGATTAATATTTTGTTTTCCCGCATAAAAAGTCAAAATGAAGCTCTGAAAACTTTACTCTTTCTCCCTCATTGAGAAATTCTGTATCTGGTCTCATGCCTGGCCCTGCTTATGCCAGGTTGACTGGCGAAAGAGTAAGATGGCTATCATTAGCGTCAGAGGAAACATCAGAGAGATTGAGCTGTTCATGTTTGAGCCTCAGTAACACCCGGACTCAGATGAGGAATCTGCTGTGCACTCACATTGGTGACTTATTACAGATGTATTTGAGTGGTAAACAGTTTGTTTACTGAGTTTAATGAGCTTATGGCCTAAATCACTTGTTTTAAGTCTTGTTGTATGCTCATTTAGTAAATTATGGTCATATTTAGAGTAAAATAGATGATAAGGCAATGTATACTTTAGCTACCTTGTCACTGACAAGTCATTTTCAGTGAGTCAGTCCAGTACAACACACAGGGATCACAAAAGTATTGGTCAAATGTGGATCAAGATTTTGTCACTGCATTACAAATGTTTCAAGAACCATAAATTAGAGTACTGTTTATGTTTATGAAAAAGATTGTGACCTGGTGGCTGCCATTATGTGCCTGGTTTCCAATGAAATCCCCTAAAACTTCCCAACACTGTGTTAGGATGAGAACAGGCCATTGCAAGTGACTCAGATTGTCATCTCAGTGGGCAAAGAAGAACTCACATTAAACTAAAATGATGCCAGTTGCCATATATGCCCTAGAAAAAGCAAACCCAGACCAACTCATGTTTTTCTCTTCTTTCTTCAGTAGCAGTCAATAACAAAATTATATGCTTATTCTACATAACTATAAAAAACTATGCAATGAAGGGAGTCTTTTCCTATTTTCTTTGGTATTTTTGTCAAACAGATAAGCAATGTTGATTGCTGGGTTATATTTATGTTGCTATTGTCCAATTTCAAGTCTCTATTTGATCATTTAACATAAAGATACATACCATGGCTAGTTTAGCCGCAACGTCTGTCAAGACTGATAAGTTGAACACACAGATTCTTCTCCTAGCAGCAATACAGCAGTTAGGCTGGCATCAGCATCAATGCTTCTATTAGTGGTGCATCAACAACCATGCAGCAGATAACGTTAGGATAGTAACACACCTGTGTGTGTGTGTGTGTGTGTGTCTGTGTGTGTGTTGTAACTAGTACGTAGCGTGCACTAGGGCCCATCATAACTGTGTTACACCACTGCCCACTTGAGGGTTTAGTTGTCAGTTGGGTTGATGGGTGATGTCATGATGGATTCACACTTGGCTAATTCTTGTTTTCTGTACTGATAAGTCTGAACTTTGCACTGGAAGTTTCACGTACTCTGCCTACATTGCAGTGATTGGCTTTTGAACTTGTTACGTACCAAATCTAACTTGCTCAGGGTATGTTTGAATCTCAGATTTTAGGGAAGTTCACCCTTCAGTAAAGGAATGCGAAAACTCCTCTCTAGTGACAAACTTTGCACAGATACATGTCAGTACAGTCAAGATCAGACATGTTAGTAGACATACACATAAGAAAAACACATTTTTGATCTTTAAAGAAATAAATACGACCTTGTGTTTGATCCAACATGTTCACACAGAGCAGAAGTGAATTTTCTTTGTGTTTTTTGATTAGACAAAAGGCCAAAAAAAAAAATTAACTATTTATGAATTAAGTGCAAGAAAGGTGGGAGCAAGTTGTTAGAAATGGTTTTCTGAAGTGAGGTGCAATGTCTCTCTGTCATGCTTTTGACGCTTTCTCTTCTCAGAAGTGAGAAAATAATCACATGCCAATTTTGGCATTTTCTTTGTTAAAATCTCTTTAAAAAGCAGACTAAAAAAAGACTTGGTGTGCAAACTCCTTTTCAAAGTTGTAGTATAAAATCAGGTTGTCCTGATGAAATTTCTTCCGGCCTCCTGGTAATTTTAATTAACACACTTCTGAAATTGTTAACAATGTTGATGAATGTAAGAGAGCTGTTAGTTATTTATGTCACTCCCAAGAGGATTAGTGAGCTTCAAGGGAATTAATCTTGAAGTTGACAGAGCTTGGTGAGGCAAAAAGAAACTGCAAAGATGAGACGTTTTCTATTTTAAACTGCAAGCATCACACAATTTCAACACGAAAATAACAAAAGCAGAGTCCAGGGTGTGTTGACAGCGATTAATAGTAAATGATACTGTTCAGCACCAGCCCCTTGAACATCTTCATGTCGGACGTCAGGTATGAAAGCCTTTTTTGTGCGTATTTAAAGCATCCTGTTGCCTTCATTTGGAAGTACCTAACAAATCTGCAGTCTGTTCCCATCGTTCATTTGTAACCCTAACCCTGCTTTGTTTTCCTTTTTAAGCACATGAGTATCTCTATGCACACTCCATTGTCTTGATTTGTCTCAATGTCCTCAGTGGTTGGTGTTGTTTCTTGTTGCGGAGGTGTGTCCTTGCTTTGTAGAGTTGAACCAAGATGTGGTTTGATGTAGTGTGCAAGACCTTTAGTGTGTCCTCACAGTCTGTCAGCTGCAGAATGTGGTGACAACAGAATCATACAAGGCTCTAAGTAGATCTCCCTACTGTAGACTCCACACACATAAGCATAAATTATTTTTAAAAAAGATAGTTTTTACACCAACACAATATTCCAATGCATTGTAAAGGGGGTTGTTAAAGAGGCCATATTACACTTTTTGGCTTTTACCATTCCGTTTATATTTTATATTTTTTGTGCATGTTTAAAGGTCTGCAAAGTCACAAAGGCCAAAGTCCACACCAAGGTTACTTCTCACTCCTACAGAAAACACTGCTTCTGAACTGCTTTATAATCCAGCCTTTGTTCTGTTACTTGGTGACCTCACATTGTAACTCATTTGCATAACTTTTCCCTGCAACTTTCTGAAACAATTTCATCTTGTTGTGAGGCTTTGGTCTGAACTGGACTTCAAAGAGACAGGAGCTAAAACAGAGGACACAAATAGAGGTGCTGCAGCAATGGTCAGTATGAGAAAAATATAGTCTTTTTTGAACACCAAAGCACGTAAACCTACAACTGAAACCCAAAATAAAAGTATGAGTTTGAAAATTAGCCTAATATGGCCACCTAGAAAGGACTAGGATTGCAACTTCTAAGTGTGTAGGAGAAACTATGGTGGCCAGGCCACCTGTGAAAAAAGCGAAATTGCCTCTCCAGAGCCGGCTTGTCTATTCTGAGCTACAGTAGAAACATGGTGGCCTACATTCAAAAGTACCACAATGATTCTTATTTTCAGGTGTTTCTACAGGGATGAAAATTAGGGCTGCCCCTGCCTATTTTCTTAGTTGACTAGTAGTCATTACTTATTTTTGCAGCACAATTAAATGCTAACAGCAAAAGTTGTAGCAAGGAGACTGAATATTTTGTTAATTTATTTCAGCACAGTGTAACCTCACACAAGTCTCAGTCAAAACACAAGAATAAATAACTTAAAACTTTACAAAGAAAATAAATAAATCACAGACTTATTAACACGATGGATGATGCATACTTAATAATTAACTTATTACAAACTTGTTCCCGACCTCCTCCATGTCTCCCTGTTCCCGCCTGAACCTGCTGTGTCTTTGTTGTCCCTGGAGTCAGAGTCCTGGTCGGAACTGCTGTAAATCACCTTGGCACTGTATTCCCTGTTGTCAAACTGGCCTCCGTCATGTCCTGAGCAGTCTAATAGGACAGCTATTGTTGAATCTCATTCCCGTCAAATTCATCAGATTATCAACTTTTTAAATTGATGACTTGAAGATGGTTGATTGTTGAGTCTTGCAGGTTGTGAAATATTGACAATTTGAGAATGAGACTCAACAATCAACTATCTTACCCACCTGTGATTGGGCAGAGTTTCCTGTCACAGGATATATTTTCTAAAGACTGAAAAAGAAGCCAATAAGAGGAGCAGAAGTCTATTTTTGTCTCAGACCTCTTGAATTGTGCTTACACATTAACATAGAAGTTTTGTCCAATGATGCTAAAAATAAACTGCCTACCCCAGTTTTAAGGCTGTTTTTTAGCTTTAATATCCTCATATTCTCATTTGTTTGCTATATCTTTAAAAGCTGCTGTGTGATAAAGAAGAAACTGGCTGCCATAGATCACCACAATTACTCTGAGGCGTATTCTGCCAGGAACCAGCAAGTCTCCAGGCACATGACATTACAGTCACCCTCCTCTACTCTCACCACCCTGCTTCATGTTTCTGTCAGCTCAGATTGTGTAGGAGCCCATCAGTGTTGTGGCTGAGAGTCCAGGGAGTCAGACACCTCTTGTTATCTTGGGGACTGAACTTGTGGGCGGATTGGCTGTTAGAATTCGACGACAGAGACCATAAGGCCACCAAGGGCAGTCTGAGTGGGTAACAGGTTTTAGCTTTCTCTTATCCAATTTACTTTATGAAAAGTGAAGTGCCCCTGATTTGGCCACAGCCAGTTTACAGTCCATTTATCATCAATCCTGTCCTTATTATTGCTATACAGTGCCTCTAAGAGACATTAGAATATAGCACAGTTTATGGTCCATGGTCAACCTCCTCCTGCCAACCCAAATTTCTCTGGCCCAGCATGTCTGCCAGAAGTAGAATAGTTTTTCCCACTGTACAGGATTCTTGTGGGAATAAGTACATGAAGACTGTGTTCTGTATATATTCTCTTGATTCATCCACTTGCTACACTACTGAATTTACAGACTCATCCCAACTGTTTGTTTGTATTCATACCTAAACGACAGAATAGGTTGATTGCTAATGACTCCCAAAAGGACACATATGCCCATCAGAGAGTACTGGCAACAAGTGTACTGGTCCTTTGTCATACCAGACCTTTGTCATCACATGGTTAACGTTGGCCCAGTTTCATCATCTATAATATGGAAACATCAGATTTTCAAACAGTCGAGTAAAAGTGTGGGTCCTAGTGAAGTTCACTAATAAGCCTGCTCCACTCTCCTTCTCACCATGAATGAAGGATTTATTTCCACCAAACCACAGTTGGTGATTACTGAAACTGTGGAAAGGTTTTGCAAAAGGAGTCTGGTTAGACAACAGCAATAAAGCACCAGCTGTTTCTGGTGTCAGACACTTATGATAATCTGGTGAAGTGGCTGACAGTGTGCATCACCTGCATTCCATTTCTATCACTCTTCATGCCTTCATCACAGTTAGTTTTGTGGTTTGTGGTGAATTAGAGACTCAGTTTGTTAAGTTTACAGCCTGTCATGCTGTTGCATTGCTCTGCATACAATGATGCAGCATCAGTGCACCAGTTAATATAAAAACATATTTATGATTCCCCTTAATTCCTCATGGAAACGTTCTCCCTGTGCATTCTCCTAATCTTCTGTCTGTTTTATCCTGTAACTGTAATGCACACTGACTGACAGAGGACAAAAAAACAAACAAACGCTTGCCTGGAAGAATCTCAGGGGTCTCTGAATAATCATTCAAATCTTAAGTTAAGTTAAGTTATGTGAAAAAGTATAATAAGGCAATGTTGACTTTTGGTTTCACAATGGACGCAAACAGTGATCTTCTGAGTGGATGTCTGGGTGTCTTTGACCTTTTCATCCACTCAACCATCTCCCTACGCAGACTTTGTCCCTCTTTATGTCACCTGACGTTACTCCCGTCATTGTTACTACTATCATTAGAGGTCTGTGACTAACAATAAATGTAAACATGGGCTGCTTGCAAAAATGACCATACGATCGTTTCTCTGGTGAGGGCAAGCTTATTTATTTTGCTGTAAATAAATTACTTTATTATTCAGTATACCCGTGTTTCTCCCACACAACAAACAAATTTGCCTATATAAGTCCTTTCTCAGAGACAAGGCTGTGTCAGGTTGTGTAAGAAATAGGATGACCTTGATGAGGTGTGCTAGTCACAAACCACAGTGAGAGCCTGTCGCCTGCAGCTCTTTACAGCTCACTCTTACTGCTTGTGCTATTCCTCCCTGCAATATTTTAAGTCCAACTGAAATTAAATTGCATTTTTTTTGGTCTGCTACAGCTTACATATCTGCTCTGCCTGCCGGTTCTCCAGTGGAAAGCTTTTAATGTGAAGCAGCAACAGCAGGGAAGGTTGAGTTTGCATTAGAGGAAACTTTCTTTCAGCTCCAATACAGCTGAAAGCGATCAGTAAACAATAAAATAAGGCTGATAGACAAAAGCATAAACAGGAACACAGGAGTGAAACAAAACTCCAAACCACAGAGATGCATTTAAAAGCTACAAAAAAAAAAAAATAAATAAATAAATAGTGAGAGCTGAGCTCATGCAGATTTTTAACAATAAAGCTTTCAGGATGGATGCACGTGAGTTTAGCTGCCAAAGACACAGCTATGAGTACTGTAGCTTCTAATTTTTCTAAAAAGAGGAATGTTTTGTCTAATTTTACACCCGATATGTTACGATCCACCAAAGTTAGGCCAATACAAGATACATTTTTGTTATTTTCACCACCGACTCGACAGTACCCCAGTGGCTGCTATATTTCTATGCGTCTGTGCAGTTGCCATATTGGAGCATGGATGGATTTAGTTCTCAAATACAATGTGCATTAAGAGATGCAGACTTCACTGAAAAACAGCTGTAAATCATTTTATTCTGAACTGATTTTCATAAAATTTGGTTTGTTATAAACCTGAAAAATTGAACATGATAGTGGGCTCTTGCTGTAATTAAGACCAGTTTCTTGAAGCAATCTAATCAGCTTTGTTTATCTTCTGAATGGCCATAACTTCCACTGGGACATGCAGGCTCCGACCTTTGAACAGGCAACATAAAGGCTCAGTTATTTAGAACTTCAGCTTTTGTGAGTTTTCTCCAGAAATGTAGATTTCTATATCCAGTATGTTGTTGTTAAGCTGTGTGGTTGTTTGTAATGCTCTAAATAAATTATAGAATGTTCTAAATAACAATGTTTAAATTGAGAAGTTTGGATTTATTGTACCATTTATTGTTTCCTTGTTTAGTTTATACAGTTATGTGAACCCAGGATGCTCAGTTACAATAAATTACATTATTGTGTGCATCTTAATGAAAACTGAGGCTAAACTATACAAAAGACTTAATTAAAGACTTTGTACACACATGGATTGATGTTCTTCATTTGAACGGATTTCCGTCATTTGGATTCCAGAGAGAACATGTATGAGTGTTGATCTAAAGGAAGAAAGAGAAGGGAGGCACAGGTCACCCCAGCAAGTGGCAGGTAAATTATTTATATACTGTAGGTATAATATCGACTTGAATGTGAAGGCTACCATTTGAATGAACTTATAACCAGAGACATAATAGCACATTATATTTACTGATTTTGTTTAATAAAGAGGTTTAACCCCATCTGACAGTAAATATTTTAATTCAGACTTGACAAAAACCTTACTTTATTTCTAAGATTGAAAAAAGCCTTGAAATTACATAAAAGCTAATTAGCAATGGAAAAGTTTTTCAAAAGCTTCTTCTTCATCTTCTGCCCTTCAAACCTATTTAAAGTGTGACATCACCTATTTAAAGTAGGTTGAAGTCTTTTTTTTACAATTTGATAGCCGCATTAGAAAACAGCAGCAATGGTTATGCATGGGGTGATGCTGAAATCTCATTAGTAGCACATATTGTGCTATTTGGTGAACAGGTGTCGAGGGCTTATGTGGCGAGCCTTCTCTGTAACTTGTTTACAATTTGTCAGTAGGGAATATGACTCAGCCCCCCAAAAACTTGCAGTCAGATTTTTTTTTTGCTTTAATCCATGCACACATCTAGATAATTAAAAAAAAACTTTAGGGGTGTCCCTGTTGCTCACCTTACTGCAGCGGCTGGGGTTCAGTTCCAGCCCTTTGCTGCATGCCATCCCCCCTCTTTCCCTGGCCTTTCGCGCCTCTCTCCAGCTCTCATACTAAAGCAAAAATGCCAGATTTAAAACTTTGTTCAAAACTTTGCAAATTGTCACTGGTTGCACCTGTCAGTCATGATGCCATAGGTGTTTCACCATCTGTTGTCTGGTAGCGATCTGCCTTCTACAGAGTGCTCCTGTCTAGTTTCTATAATGTTTTCTGGGCTCAGTTAAGTCTAGTCAGTCTCGTCATAGACCCAACAGGCAGCGATCTGCTCAGGATAAAGAGCAATATTATCAATAAATGGAAGAATACTGGAGGTGATACCGAGTTCTGCTGCAATTCTGTCGAACAAGATGGAAATATGAACCAGAATGTTTGTAGAACTCAGCAGGGAGGACGTCAGGTAAAGGTGCGAGAAGGTGTTGAAAAATTCCTTATGGAGTTTAGGTGTTTCTTGTTTCCTCTAGTAGATGTGGTACGTTTATTATTGATGTAAAGTCCTTTGGATTCTGGATATGCAAGGTTTGTGTACCTGTGATGCAATCTGTACTGGGTATCGAGAGGGGGGTGGGTGATGAAAATAGGCACCTGGGTGTGTGTGAATATCCATAGGTGTGTTAGGTTATGTGGGAGTGAGAGACAAGACAGGAATACATGGGCGCCTGAAGTGAAAATTACAAGAAGATGTGTAATATACAGACTCACTATACAGACAAGTGGTCAAACTAAGGTTTAATGCAGTACACCAACAAGTTGCTTGAGGAGCATTTGTTCAAGTACGTGTCTGTCTTCTTCTCTTGTGACAGATTTAATTAGATAAGCAGGGTGTGAGCTAACTGTCACAAAATAATTGCCCATCAATGTATGTTTACAGCTTTTTCTCTTTTTTTAAATTGAGGAACTGTTTACTTCTCAGGAAAATAAAAGGAACAGGTCATTAATACTGAAACTGGTTCAACTCAGTTCCTTCACGTGGGTGTAACCAGCTCATTGTGTTTAAACTTTTTAAATTTCACAATACTTGTAGTCTGATGTTGATGTGTTTCCACTACTGTTTTGTTGTGGTTGGAAGGAGCTCTGAGACACAGGAAAATATATTTTCTTAGCATAAAACATTTATAAAATGGAAAAAATCACTATGCTGTTGTCAGCAGTAGTTAGATGGTAGTAGTCATTTTTATCTCCTGGTAAAACCACTGAAAGTATAGTTGAACAAGTGAAATCCTTGTGTTGAGAGCTATGACAGGGCAGAAGCCTCTGTTTGGGTGGGTCGTGAGTGAATCAGAGGATTGGAGGCGTTTAGAAGATGGTGAACAGTTCATAGACTTCCAAATGCTTTCCTTTTTTGGTCAGTTGGCTGAAATACTAGTTGTGATACTGTTCAGTTGTCCAGATAGTCAGTGGTAGTAAACAGAAGCAGACTGGGATAATAATTCAGGCCAGGAATAAAAAGTCCATTTTGCTGAAATATTCTGTTTACTGTTTATGCCAGAAGCATATATGTTTTTATTTTATTATTCTCAAACTCCTTATAGGAAAAAATTACCAATATAAGCCACTATGTTCTAAACAGACACGTTACAAACAAGTAACATTTACAATTTGGTGCATAAAACCTCATACTTAACAAACTACACAGTCCAGACAACACGTTCTCATCCCAACTCGTTACCACCTATCAGTGTCATCATATTGAAGCAAAATATACCCTTTGGCGGCTGTGTCTGACGTGGCCAGGAAGCCTTTTTAGCACATGATCTGTGCTGTTAAGTGGATGCAGTTTGGTTAGGTTTAAGCACAAAAAACGATGAAGGTTTAGGATAAAACCATGCTTGGGCTTACAACAACTATGTTATGTTATATGCGTCACTGACGTGACTAACAACACTGAAGTCACATGAAAATAGTCTTACATAAAGCACATAAAGTTTTGTATTTGTCACATAAAGTTATGTGCTTCACATCTTTTAATAACATTTTGGTTTGACATGAACTCTCTGTCTCTGTGGTGAAGGTCCTGAGTTTGTTTGTTTGTCATCTGTCCTCCCCACCTCCTCCATGTGTGGAGTGTCTCCCTCTTTATACTACAACAGCCCAAGGTGTCGTATATAGCCGTGGATGGGTTCACATTGAAGTCACTAAAATCACTATAATCAATGCAGGAAGGGTTGTTGTGTATGTTGTACTGAGTGCAGCCTTGCTAGCATGTTTTGTCCTTTTTTGAAACACTGACCGTGTCTCTTGCTTCTTAAAATATCTAATTTAGCTGCATATAGCTGCACTTTACTCTTGGGCTTTTCTCCTTTCTCCTCTCCCCTTACTTCTACCTTTTGTCTTTCACTCCTTCTCTCTTCAACCTATGCATTTTTTCTCCTCACTGTTAGGCCAGGTGACCCCTGCATGCTGAACATTGTGATGTTGAAACCACTGACATGCAATGACTGGCAAAGATCATGCCATCAGGTGAAAAGAAGGCGGGCAGCCTGACCATCTACAGTTCTGAATGACTGTACAATGTCCCGTATTGTTTTTGCTTCGATTTACCCAGCACCACTGGCCAATCCAGCAGGAATTCTCCTGGTGCTTCTGATGACCAATCTGGGGCTGGTAGTAAACACGGGGAGATTTATGTTCTTGATTAAGGTCTTGTGAAATTGGGGGCCATAACTTGATTGGTCTGATCATATATTATGACAGTCCTTGTTGGTAATAGCAATAGTAATGCAGCAAGTACAGCAGGTGTCACTGGGAAAGCTGTTGAATGAGGCTTCCAGTGTGCTGGACGCCTTCACTTCTTCAGAAACGCTGGTTTTACTCAGTTTATTCAGTAGTCAAGACTGTTTGTGACCTGCCTGTTGTGAAAATTGCAAGCACTCAGAACACAAAATAATAGACATGCACTGATGGGATGACCATTAAATAATAAATATATTGATTCTTCCTCAGTTCTGCCCCTTTTTGTGCTGTGCTTCAAACTTGGTACCTCAGTCTACTTTCTACAAAAAGCTGGCAAACTAACTGGCACCATTACGTAACGGTAGGTGTAACGCTAAGTGGCTAATTAGTTATTTACATAGAGTAGCTAGCTAGTTAGCTAGCAATTTTCTAACATTAAGAAACTAAAGATGTAAATATGTGTTGCTTTTACAGGTCCCCCAGCAACATCTTTTAACATCTACAGGAGACAAGAAAGTTGACCAAGTTACTAAGCTTACTCAAACTCAAGCTGGAGCGCAGAGCGAAAAGGGAACTTAGGAAGGGTCAGTTGCTCAGTATGGAGGCAGAACACAGATGTTTAGAAGAGTAGTCAATAATTGTTAGTAGAATCAGTCGTTGGTTTTGGTCATTTCATTGGATTTGTTGACTGTAAGAGAAATATCGGCGCTGTTATACTTCACTAATGATTGAAAAACTGACTTTTGAGTACGAGAAGTGAGAATTTTCACTGTAGTAAAAATGTTGTTTGAGTTAAATCATTCACCCTGTTTTTTTCTACCTGATCATATGAGCAAATTATTTTGCAAAGTATTTAATCATGGATGAACTTTTATTATTCTTGGGATTCATCATCACCAGCAACCTTGAGCCTTGCAAGTGTAACAGTGCTCAGACACCACTGTTGAAGGGGAGCCTTTTTATTTCTAATTTTGATTAGTGCAAATGTCAAAACTCCAGAAAGTTATGTTGACCTGGAGGCCTTTGGGAACATTTTGCTCATCATCTTGATCATGTAATGTGGTTCTCTGTGGAAGATTAGAGTGACTTTCCACATGAAGGTTGTGCATTGCAAGTAAAAATATTTCAACAGTGAGAGTAATGGCTTATAGACTGTGTATTTAAGTGAATAGGCAAATTGACACTGTAAGGGTTGAGAGGGAGGACTACCAGTCCCTCTGAATTATGCCATCAAGGCCACATTTTTTTCAGCAGAATAGAGACATCCAGCTGTATTTTCATATTTACACCAGTTTTCTACATGTTACATATTTCACAAAATTTCTCTTTCTCATTTGTGTTGCGAGGTAGTTGTAAGCAGTGTGCAGAAACATTTTTCATGCTCTGTTTTTACACAAAAAATCATTCAACCTTTATTTAACCTCAAGTAATCATTGAGGGATTGCCCTCATTTATAACAATGAAAACACTGATGAAAGTATTGATACAACAGTTAGTTCTGACCAAACAATTGAACTGACAAGAGGCATTCCATGAGTGCTGATATAGAGTACAAAAACATTAACACCTGCAAGTACATGTATTACTCTTCTTTACAGGTTTACTGATAACCTACAAACTTGCATGTGGTTGGGGGTGCAGTGGTGTCAATAAGGGGAGAATAGAGAAAAAGCTGAACAATGCCACCTGGGGAATTTCACCCCAGGAAATACTTTAAAGAACTTTGAATACTATTCAGAAAGTAGATAGTAAAGCACACAGGGTCATATCTGAGGAGGCAGAGACGTAAATGGAGTATTCCCCACTGCATTTGCATTACAGAAACGTGTCATAAAGTGTCCATTAATCTACCCCTGTACAGGAAATGACCCAGCTTGGTTTTGATTTCTGATTTGATTGAGTTCATTTTTATTTGGCCTATTATATAAGCAGTTGTTTAACTTTATCCCCTAGATGACTCCAGTTTGTAGACACTGAAGACATTAAGACAACATTTTAACAGTTCGTTGGGTCCAAAAACTGAAGACAAATTCCGACACAATCCCAAAGCAAAAGCTCTCCATCTCGCTTTGCTTATGACTCACACAACCCTGCACCCTACATGCGCTGTAAAAGACAGATTGCTCTTTGAAGGTCTTTGAGACTGGGCCTGTCTCAAAAATATAAATATGGACATTCAGTCCGTTAGGAAGCCTGAGCTAAAATACAGTCTTGAGTCAGGATCCATCCAGACAACTAAAGGAGAGCTCTACTGCTGCTAATGTGTGGACTTATACAAAGTAGCCAGCAAGCTGATGTTCATGTGCAGGAAAATGTTCATGTGTTTCTTGGCAACAGTCCAGTCCCAGTCCAATGACAGAATTTGTGTTGGTAGAGTCAAATAAATATGTAAAATAGAGGAGTGCACTCAGTAGAGTGCAGATCCCTGCCAGGCAACAGATGGTGAAGCACCTACTGCAGCGTCACCACAAATGCCAGATGTAACCAGCAGAGATTTGATTTTAATTTGCACCATTTCATGACCCCCATGAAGCAGTTGTTGATTTCTCGCAGCCCCAAGCGGATGATTAAGGAGAGTCAGCTATCAATGGTTGGAAAAACAGAGCAGTCAAAAAATAAAATTACTGCCTCACAGTTGCATGTCTCCACTAACCAGTCAAGTTGCAGATTACATCCTTGTCTGCCCATCCTCATATAATGTTTGTAGTGAAGACTTTGAAGGAATTTAATAAGGAACTTACTACTATACTGACCTGTAACTTTGAAGGAATTTAATAAAAGGTACTAAATGGAAGTTATCTCTATATTTACATGTGTGATTCCGGTGAATAATTTCCAGTGATAAACGTGCTGTCTTCACTTAGAGACTGTTTTTACAGTATAGAGGACAGTGATGTCATAGTGAAGTTAACCTTTGACATTTTATAGATATAAAATGCCATCAGCTCATCATTTTATCATATTGAGATTGAGATTATTATGTTCATGAGAAAAGGAGACACATGAGGTCTCAGTGACCTTTGACTACCAAAATTTAATTAGTTAATGCCTGAACCCAAGTGAACATTTGTATCAAGTTTGAAGAAATTCTTTGAAGGAGTTCTTGAGAATGGGATGACCTGAAAACATAATGCTTCCAGCCATAAAACCACAAAGGCATAAGGAAGTTTTTCAAGATTTAAAAAAAAAAATGTGAATCACAGATGTTCTTCAGCATACAGTCATGAATGTGCACAAAAAATTGGGTTAATTGGTCTTGTAGTATTCAAACCCAACTCCAAACAAGCTGTAGGTCCAGTGATCATGCACACACTCACTCATGCACCTACGGAAGTGATTGCATGATCCCCTCTCTCATATATCGCTTAAAATGAAAGAAAATCTAAAAACAAAGGTAGTGAAAGTGCAATTTATTTGTTGCATTTGGTCTTTAGTGTTAATTGATTTAGACAAATACAAGATGTATTTGTTAAAAGAAACAGCTTGACTTGATAATATATGTACATATTTTTCATTTAATATTTGTATGCAGGGAAATCATTGAATATGCAGCCTAATGGAGTGTTGCTGACATGTTGCAGTGAATTTTACCCCTGCTGGAAGCCTGATTTGTTGTTGTATCCATGACCTGCTGAAGTACTGCAGATATATCGAGTATAATACATTATTGTTAATCAGGAATAAAGGATAAAAGCACAGGAATCCTTGAAAAACCTCATTAATAGATCCTGACTCAAAGGGGGCTAGTTTCAGATGACCCTGCTGAAAGATGAAAAAGAATTTGCTGGTGAATTTGTACTGAAAGATGAGCTCACTATGTCATGGTGACACCAGCCTCGTCTCGCCGTGTTGCCCTCAGCTCTGCTTTTTCATTTTAATCCCCATATCCTGGGGATGTCCTGCTTTCTTAAAACACATGCCACTGAACTTCAGTGTCTCAGGTTTGGCTCTGGTTAGGTCAGTTATTTTATAAGATTGTGTAGTAAGATATGGTGGTATAAACAGTACAATATTTCCAGTACAATATTTCCCTCTGAAATGTAGCGCATGATATGGAAACACTGTAGTGGGAAAACCAGACAAATCTGCTAAGCTCATTTTGGCATTGTCTCTGGCAGATGGATCTTGCTCCCATTACGTTTAGACACAATTCCACCAGCCTCGGATGCAGTCGTCACAACCCTTTATCTAATTTCTATATGATGATTGACAGAGGGCTGTCACTGGTTCAGATTTGAAAAGTCACATGTCACATGTTTTGCTGGTGTGACTGGTTGTAGGTCTGTCCAATTGTGTCCAATCAGCAGGTCCATCCAGTATAATGCCTCAGGCTCACAAAACTCCAGTAAAACTGTTATTGATCAAATATGGAATGTGAATTAGTCTGTCGGCACCTAGAAACACTTAAGTAAAGTACAACTTACCTCAAATTTGTACTTCTACAAAGCTTCTACAAGGAGTTTTGGACCAAGCTGAGTGGTGGATCTGTAAACCCCTCACTACTTCTACCACCACTACCACTACTACATCGACTCCTTGTACTACTGCTGCTGCTTGTATGTTAGTTACTTAAGTGCTATTTGTATAGCTAATAGAGAGCAGGTCATCAAATAATCACAGAGTTGGCAGTTCGATCTCCAGATCCTCCTTTGCACGTGTTGAAGTGTCCTTGGGTGACATCCGGGACCCCAAATTATGGTCACTACTAACATGAAGACCAAATTGCTCACCAAGAGGGCTGAGTATCATTCAAAAGTTTTCAGTACTGATCAGTGGCGGCTGGTCAATAGAGGGCGCTAGGGCGCCACCCCACCTCTCCCCACATCTTAAAAATTCAATGAAGAAGACTTAATTACTTTTAAATGTACACTGTATATTTCTTAAATGAGCAGCGTCAATAATGTGTAGTTAGTGAGTAAAATGTATAATCTGCACTAAAATGTGCTGTTAAAAATGTTTTACGATGTCCAAAGTTACGGATAGGTCACATGTTTTTTGCCCATTTACTCTCGCTATAAGTTGTACATGCACAGTTCGATCCTCTCAAGACAAGAGATAGGAGTTTGGTGGGGCGCACAGAACCTGCGCCCTCAGTATTCATCTGAATGCTGCTGCTTTACACAACGTCAGCCTCTGGGTGGCAGCAGAGAACAAGAGGCTTGATCTACATCTGACATGTAATACAGCAGAGTGAGATGTGTTGCTAGTTGGAAGAGTTTAGCGCATCGGCTGCTACAATGGAGTCATAAAATCCGCGAAGTCACTACAAACAACATGTGAGGAGAACATTAGAAGAGAAGCTGAGAGTTAAAGAACGTGGACCTGATCAGCCGACATCATAAACCAACAACAATGAGAGGCAGATGATAAACTCTTGGAACGTAGTGACAGACAAACTCAGCCTCACACTGGGACCAGGTGATCTTCATAGAAGTGAGCTCTGCTGGATGAAGTATTCACATCATTTAATTCAGTAAAAACACTAATACCACACTGTGAAAATACTCAACTATAAGTAAAAGTCCTGCATTCAAAACCTTACTTGAGTAAAAGTATGTAAACATTATCAGCTGTTTTCAGTATGAAAAGTAAAAGTAACTACTGTGCAATAAAATACTGCCTGTCAGTAACAAGTAATTGTACCTGTTAGGTAAATGTAGTGGAGTAAAAAAGTTAAGTAGAACTATAAATTAATAAAATATGGATGTAATTTGAAATTAGACTTAGGTAAAGTACTTGAGTAAATGTACAGAGATGACAGAAGCTGAATGTGTGGTTTTGGTCTTTTACAAACTTTTGTGCAGAAAAGTGGGCAACACACCTTAAAGTAAGTACTTTACAAACCTCTCAAAGACAATTAACCACAGAGTCACTGAGAAATTTACATCTCTCAGGGAGAATTTATATGCAAAAAGTATCTTTTAAGCCACATGATGGCAATTTTTAATTAATTAATTAATTAATTAATTCTTAAATCTTGTTATTTTCTAACAGGTTTTAGTGTGTTCATAATTTTCTTCCATTATCTGAAGGTTTGTGGTATCAGATTTCTTCCATACTTATTGAGGTACTTTTTGCTGACTTTAGTCTTTCAGCATAAATTGTATAATAAAATATAATTATTATAAAGGATTTGCACAAATTGAAGTACCATAACTTACCTTAACTAAACAAGTTCCATTGTGTTATAAAACATGTTTATTTAGTTTTGCAAGTACAAAAAAAGGCCCTTTTCGTACATTAAAGTGATATTCCACTTTAAGAGATTAACCTACGCAGTATATACTCACCACCATGTCGATGTGATGGTGGATGAAAATCTTCAATTTCCAAAACAGTCCTGGAGTTTTAGGAGAAGCAGAGTAGCAGCCTCTTCCAGTACAATGGCAGTGAATGGTGACCACGGATAAAACGTTAAAAATAGCACACAAAACAAACACAAAATGTCTCCATCTTGCTTGTGTGGTGTAATCCAAGTGTCTGCAAGCCGCGACATTAAAAATTAACCGAAAAAGACGCCATTTTCGCCATGTTTTTAGCAGAAATATCAGCTGCTGCACGTAGCCGGTAAGATGTAAACATGGCGTCGATCTCGCGAGACTTCGTATATATCCC
>JAJHUR010073320.1:0-11701 GCA_027495735.1 Lutjanus campechanus
GCCTGTTGCTAACTGCTAACACTGTGAAGTCGTAGAGAGCAGCCGCGCACAGCGATACAACTCCCGAAGCAGAGCGGGGGAGACGGAGGCTGCAGCAGGCTCAGAGCATTATGCCGGGACATTACCATATAAGCGAGTCGGGAACGGATTGACGTCAATGTTACCTTCTGTTATAAAAAACTCGGCAAAACAGAGCGTTTCAGAGCCTCCAAAACGGCCGCGGGGCTCACGTCCAAATGCACAAACCTCGTTTATTTGACGCGGTGACATCGTTTAACACGAGTATCCAACATTGTAACAACATTTATAGCTCAGAAACGATGAAAAAGCATAATAGGTCCCCTTTAAAAATTTTAGTGTCTAAAATTCAACTAAGCTTCTGAGAAATCTTTTTTTTCCTGTCATCTAAATTTGCTTAACAGCATCGAACATGTCAGTATTCATGTCCAGTCATCAGCAGCAATAATGGGAAAGACGCCAACCAGTTCTGCAAAATCACAGTTTCATTGTAGTTTTCATCACTTCATGGTTCATAAAGGAAGAGGCACTGAGCCATACGTGCTGAGCTCATCAAAAATGAATCCACAATCTAAGTATTATGCAATAAAACGGCTTGGTGTGCATGAATGAACAACACTATTTCGCTGTTTCTGCATGTTAAGCTGTTATACTTACAGAAGACCTTCACACCATGCTGGTTGATCGAACCAGTATGCTGAGCATTGACACGCACACACACACACACACACATGCCCGTCACACTTCAGCTGCACAATCAAACCAGTCCTGTTTATATATGACACAGGCAGTACAGTATGTCTGGGTAGTACAGTATTATATCCGTGTTTATACAGAAACAGTTGAGAGGATAGCGTGTGTGTGTGAGAGTGCATGTGAGCTTGTGAGAGAGCGCGAGAGAGAGAGTGTGTGTTGCTTTGGGGGTAAGAATGCATAAGTATGTATGTATGGAAACAAAACTGTCTGAGGTATGTGGTGTCAGATTTCGTCTGCTCCTCCTCAACTTCTACATGAGCTGGTCTTTTCATTCATACACACACACTTCCTTTGGTTTATTATCAGATACCACTCATTTACGCTGGTATGTTTACAGTCGCTTCTTTGGCCTTTTCAGTGTCTCTGCCAACCATCCACACCATTTTGGTTTCTCACACTGCAATTACCAGATATTTTACATTTTACAGATATTATAGATATAGAACAGTAAAAAATGTCCATAAAAACTTCCTAAAGCCCAAAATAATGGTTGTTTTGCACAGCCAGTTAGATATTGTGCGTTTAACAGTGATATAAAACATAGAAAAGCAGCACAGATCTTATAGAAAAGCTGTGTTATGTATTAAATGATTAATCAGTTACCAAAATAATTGCATTTCATTTCATTTTCTGTTGACTGACTGTCATTTGAGCTCTCCTTAAAATTTTCCCTGTTTCCTTCTTGTTGTGTCTCATGAGAAATCAGACTCCATAATAAAGAGCAGATTAACTGACTGTGTATCGGCTCTCAGCGCAACACAGGCGGTGGTGGTGGTGGTGGGAGGGAGGGAGGCAGTCAGTCTTGGGAAACACTCTGCGCTGTTTGCCATTTTACTCCACATCCTTTCCCTAGAGTACACAAAAACTCTACTGCTGTATGTGTGCTTCCTCTTAAAGGGGCTCAAGGCAGGTAGAAAAAGCAGAAGCTGTGTTCAGCTGCACTGTTATCTTCTGCCTGCATTCTGTCAGATCATCAAAAGTAAAACTGTTTATGTGGCAATTCTGAAGTGACCCTGAAGGTCCTAGAATTGTTTGAGCACGTGGTGAAATGGATAAAAATATGAATTGATTTATTTCCACAGAGCACAGGGAAATGACTCAGATATAAAGTGATGAATGACACAGCATAGGACAAAAAGAGAGGGCACAGAGCTACATAGAGAAAATATTTGCAACTACGGTAGTTAATTCAGCCTTTTGATATAAATCTAGCGAAAGGCCAGAAAAGAGAATGAAAGAAAAACAAAAAAGAGGGAAGGATATGAAAGGAGATGGGGCTACGAAAAGCACAGGTACAGAGACAGGAAATGGACTTCAAAGTGCTGTGTGTCCTCCGCTACTGTCAAGCTGTGAGGGCCTCCATTGGATGTACATGACCTATTTACTTCGGCTTTGACCTGAGGGTGTTAAGAGTTAAATACGGGTTTGACAGCACTACGAGACTGCTGGAGTTGACTCTGTAGAGCGCATGCCAAACAGAAATACCAGAAACAGACTTAAGGACAGGAAGAGTATGTAGGTTATTTAAGCATGTTTCCTTTTCATATTTGAACTTGTGACTTCCTGTCGGTTTAATCTGCATGCCTGCAAGGCTCTCTGTTTGTCAGTCTTTCAAGAGTTTTTGAGCACAGAGGGTGTGGCTCTGTTAAACAGCTGTAGTACTAGTGAATAGGAGAGTAAGAGAAGAGTGTAGGGTGTTTATGTCAGGCAGACCTCTGCTTATCCTCTGTTTCTCCCCAGACAGAATTCCAGGAGTATCGATGATACTGATGCTCTCCAGGACAGGGTTAGGCATCTGGGCACACATGAACCTAGATGAGAGAGGGGACAGTACAGGAAACCGAGGGGAGAAAAAGAAAGTAAAAGACAAAAGAGAGGATAGAGAGTATGGGGGCAGAAAGGAAGGGTGGTGCAAAAAAAAAAAAAAACAGTTGGGTGAGTGTTTATACATAAGCTTGGCATTAAACAGACATTATTCTGGAGGTTTTCAGTAACAACTTCCAGGCTCTAAGGGACTAACATTAGTGGAGTAACCTTCCTGGGAAACATACACAGCTAAAACACAAATTAGCAATAGGTGAAACAGAAGGTTCAGCCACTATCGCATTTTCATGTCAGTTGATGATAAAAGGTAAGTCAAAAATATTCATGGCACATTTGATGCCTGTAACTTAATAACGAATCATTAGGTCTGTAATATGTTAGAGAATAATTTAGGGTTTGACATTACCTATGGCCCAATAAAGTTACTCTGTGGCCACCAATTAATCCATGTAAGTGGCCTCCTGTGGCCATCAAGTTTTATTCCAATACAGTGAGCCTTCCCCAACCCAACAGTTTTAGTTACCATTCCACAGATAGTAGTTCAACATCCCTACTTAAACAGCCAGCATTACTTGTTGCTGGCTATGTACTGACATGTTTAGGCTACTCAGGTATCGGTTTGCCAAGCCTACTCAAACTACTAACACAATCCTTACAAAGAACCAGAAAAACAAGTGGCAGACTATGTAAAACCAAACAGTAACAAAAAATTTAGGAGTGAATGGAAGCAGGAGTTTAAGTTGTTAAGTGGCATGTGCTGCCAGTTTGCTCAACTAGATGAAAAGTCTATCTTGTTTTTCATTGGAAACAGCATCTTTAAGAAGCATCACATCACAATTCATAGGAAAAGTAGGAAACACGGGTGTCACAGTTAAGGGATATGAGACTAGATACTGGCTTAGATTTTGGACATTGTCATATTGTAATATGCCACAAGCGCTGTCTTTTCCTGGTTTTAAAGGCTGCATTACAGTAAAATGATGTAATTTTGTGAACTTACCTTTACCCACTTAATCTTGATATTCACTTTACTGATGATTATTTATCAATAATGTCATTGTGTTAAGATTTTGTGAAAGCACCAGCAGTCATCCCTACAATATCGTCATAATATATCTATTATATCTAAGCAGCAAATGCTTAGTACACTGGGACAACTGATCATTTTTGTATTTTTGCTTAAAAATGACATATTATTACTTTGGACACTTTGGATCTAGTTTAGTATTTTTTCAGTCCACGAAAACAATGAGACTACATGATGATATAATCAGGTTTTCCAAACAGTGAGGTAGGGGTGGGGGGACTTGTAGGAGGGTCACCATTGATGTAAGAATGTTAGGGAACTCTGGGACAATACATTATGAGTTATGAACTGCTTGTGTGAGTCATTCCCAATGCAACATAATTCACACAATACTCTCCTTCAAGCTGGGACACTGGGGTTTCAACTTTAAAAGGGGAATGTCATTCCTCAACAGAAATCCAGCCAAGACACACACACACTCACACAAACACAGACAGATACACACTATAAAGGGAGAGAGGATGAGTGGTTTTGCATAAACCCACAGCGTCCCACTCAGGACAAAGAAGGGGATTGTTAAGAAACCCCACAGCTCAGAGTACTACTTCTCGCTCTGCTGCCCTTTCACTCAATCTGAACCGATACTCCCAACATGAGCTCAGAGGCACTGGGTCATAAGACTGGGAGAACCGTGCTTTTACATTCCTGCTGCAACCACACTGAGTGCAGACACACACACACACGCACGCACAAACCCTAACATACCTCACGCAGGGAGGAAAAAGGAAAAAATCCTAGGACAATGAACAAGTCAAAGAAATATGAGAGAAGGGAGATCCTATGCATGCTATTACATTACAATAACAGTGACTGCAAAAAGATAACAAACACGCAGATCTTTCCACTCCCTCTCAAAGATGATGGCGTGTGATATCCCGTTGGAATTTTGGCAAAGGTTTTCCATTTAACAATCTATCCCCCCAGTTTCCACACAGAGCTAGTAGGAAAAAATGCTCCAATGAACTCGAGCTGGAATTCTTAGAAACAGAGCAGACCCTACCAGGGAAGGCCCGGGGGCCCCAAGAGCTTTGAACTATCTGAGATCCTTCGTTGTCTCGTTATGTCTCGAGAAAGTGAGAAACCCACCCTCATTGGCATGAAGTCCTGGGTTAATTCCCCACATCAGACCACTCATGTGATTGGTGGTCTGGCTCCAGCTCATTCTGGAAGGTCTTCCTCTCTTGTCTCACCTCCTGACCTATGACCTTCCTTCACATCATAACCTCAACTTCCTGTAGAGAAGAGGAAACGGGGTGGCTGTCACTAGCACTAGGGATGTGGACAGGGAGGTCACTGCTGTGTCACTTTTCCATGCTTCCTCTAAAATTTTCCCTCGTGTGTGTGTGTGATTAAATGATCTAGGTCTATATCTTATATATATATATATCTACACAGATAGTCCACATGTATATTTGTTTGTCATGTGGTCTGTAAGGCTGTACATGTATCAGCCCCTATCTTTGTAAAGTGCAGAGTCAGTGTCCTGGAATAACAGGCCACGAGCAGGACAGGACGGAGCAGGACAGTGTAGGCCAGGGTGGGCCAGTGCGGAACTTAAACTTTGCTGACTAATGGTTTCACTGACTAATGGCTTACAGAGAGCACACACACACGCACAGAGGCCCTCTGACTGCAGTGGAATTTTAACTAGAAGGGGACACAGGCTAAAAAATATGCAGATTTATCAGGAGGTGAAAGAAACATGTTTGCTTTCGGCCTTAGTACAAATCAGTGCACATGCCATGGGACTAAGGATGTCAGTTTCAGTTAACTTTTCTTTTGTTAACCCGACACCCATTAACAGATCACTAAGTGGTTAAGTTTTAAGACGAAAAAAACGTGAAATAAACAAAATACTAGAGTCTGTCTAACATGTGGCAGACAGAGAGGCTCTGAGTGAGGTGCACACTAGACTGCATCTCACAGTCAGCATTAGGGAAGTGACAGGAAAGTTGGACACCACCTGATGACATCTTTTCCTGGCCGAAAGCTACAGTCATAAGTAAGTGACTGAAGGTGTGGGCATCTAGATCAGGAGTGAGCAGCCTTTACCTTTAAATTTTTCCAAAACAGAAAAAGGCTGCAACCATTAAATTCTGTTTTCCCCAGAGACTTTTCTTGTTTTGGATTTGACATCCATAGCTAGCTGAGGGAGATTGAAGAGACTGAAGCCACCTGCAACATTTAGAGGAACAGGTGCTGCACTGAGCCATAGACATAGGCTAAGTAGGTACATTTGGTGTACAGACTATTTTATTTTTTTTAACAATTGAAGAACATGAGAGACCTACAACAATGAAAAAAATAAAATTTAAATATTAAAATAACATTAATTTCTATATATTTTTTGTCAAATCCACAAGAGTCACTGGAAAGGGGCAAAACAGCTACATGCAGCTCCAGCGCTGCAGGTTGCTAACCTCTGATCTAGATGTATTTAAGTGTATTTTAAAATGTATTTTGTTTGTGACACCTGTCCAGCAGTCAGTGGTCAGAGCTAGCATCACACAATTCACATTTACAATTTACATTTTATTTGATTTTTACTTTGTATCCTTTCTGGTAAAAATGTTCCCACACCGAGCTTCATTATTACCTCTGAATGCTGGCTAGTGAAACCTCTAACGTGTGTATGCAAGTTAACATAAAGATGACATCCATAACCGATTACTCTTTAACTGTGACAGTGACACAATTTGTAACCAGGGAGCCACAAAATATAAGTAATGGAAAATTGTGAAATATTGGCAGGCTAGTAGAGTATACCAGCTGTCACCTTTAGGTTTCAAATCCAAGGGCAAACTGTAGGTGTGTGAATCATATGATTTCTGTTTACTCTCATCATAAATAACTGATTATACTGAGGCTAAGTCCTATCTGAGGCTGGTAGTTAAAGGCTAATCTGCAGGTTGAATGACTATGGTTAAGAGCTACACAGTGTAGCTCCCATCTCATTGCTGAACATGATGTTGTGTGTTCCCCTGACGTGGTATTTTCTCCTCCACCTATAAACCAGAAAATTAAGAGTCTGATTGTCTATATCTCCTACCTGCTTTTATGAACAAAAACACTTTCAACCACCCAACAGCTAAAAGGCCAATCCAAATACTTTTGGCCTCCTTAGAGGAAAATGGAAAACTGGCACAGTGCGAGCCAAAAACAGCCCAGTTCCAAATGTTTGTCTGGATCTGAGTTTTGACAGAAGTGTTATCAATTGTAGGCCTGCTCTGGGCAATGTGCCATCACAAATGATTATTATGCATCATTCCTTGCACACATACAGAGTTTTTCAAACAGGACATCCACCTGGTATATTCTGTCATGTGTGATCATGTGAGCCTTTCTTTCAGCCAATGTATGACCCCTCCAGCCTGAATATGCTGACTGAATTCATAGAGAACCACAAGTCTCATGATATTACAGAACTGTGTCCAACATCTTGACAAATGACGCTAGAATGTACAATAGCCTTTGTTTATACACAATCTAATCTGGTTTCCCCTCAAGCTTGTAATAAACTCCGAGAGGTAAATTGTGGCCTATGAGGTCTAACACCCCCCACCCTCTTAAAGTGTTATCTGAACTGCATGAGTTCATTTCTCTCAGTTTGACTGATTCTGTTTGGCAGACGCTTGAACTCATTTGAGATAAGACAAACACTTCATACAATTGAGGGAAGGGATCCCAATGGATAATGGGAAATAGGACGTGTCAACTGGAGTATTTGTATTTATACAGCATATGGTGACACAACCCACTTGATAATCTGAAACTAATAATAGATTAAGATCAAGACTGTCCACAAGTTACTCATTTGTGTATTATTTGTCTGCCTGTTTGACTGGATATTCCTATGGAGGGAGGGTGACAACACCAGCCACTGTGGAGGGAAGGGATATACCTACATCCTCTACAGGAAGTGACACCAATAGCGATTGGATGTTAGTCATCTGATGTCATCACAAATCCACACACAACAGATCGGATAAAGATGTTGCAGCTTTCACCAAGCATCGTCACATACGCTGTGACTCATAGAAACTTCCTTGTGCAGTCTCACCTTGCACTGTGTTTGGGAGAAGCTCATTTCACAATCTCCATGAAACACTCAGTTTTTCCACTGTCCTTCTTAGCTCTCATCTTGGTTTAAAAGCACACCACTAGAGCTGTAACAATTAATTGATCGAAAGAAAATTAATTGCTAACTATTTTGATAATCAATTAATCGTTTCAGTCATTTTCAAGGAAAAATGTTGAACATTTGCTGGTTCCAGCTTCTTAAATGTAAACATTTGCTGCTTTTCTTTGTAATTTATGATAGTAAATGAAAATACTTTGAGTTTTAGACTGTTAGTTGGACAGAAGAAGCCATATGAAGACATCCCTTAGGGCTGTGGGAAATTGTGATGAAAATTTTCCCCATTTTTTGACATCTGAAAAACGTTCTAATACTTTAAATGATGTAGTGTAATTTAATCTAAGGCAAATTTTAAAATAAAAATATCAGATATGAAAATGTAGGCATACTCTGAGTAAATATCTGGTTGAGTTAAAGAACATTTGACCAAATACGTTTTAACAACCTATAAGACTGTCACAGAGTAACAGAGGTATTCAATTTTAACTCTTGTGCTGAATTTAATACATTTTTAGACTTTAAGCACCTGTAGCCACCCTGGATAATCAAAAGATTAATCAGTTATTAAAACAATCTAGTTGCAGGCCTATCCATCACCAGCCAAGGTTTCCCTCTATACTGTGTGCTTGTTTCAGTTTCTCTTCTGCTTTTATTTTGCTGTTAGTGCTGCTTTTGGCATTTGTTTGCCCCACCTGAGCATTACTTCTCTTCCAGTTCTGACTCACTGGAGGTTTTGTCATGACAACGTTTTTACATCAGCCTGAATAGCAGACTTCAGTATCATTCTGAGTCATTCATAAAACTCTGTGAAGTGCTCTGGGAGTTTCCCCAGGATCTCTGGATCATGAGGGTCTAACTCCAATGGCCTGGATGTCCTGAGACCCTAACTATAACCTCAGTGAAATACCTGCTGACTCAGTGACACACTACAACAAGAAGAAAGAGTCGCACCAAAACCTTTAACCTTTTGTGATAAGATTTCACAAGGCCTGGCCTACTCACAGGTAGTGACTAAGGGAGTTGGCTTGTCGGCTTCTACTGATGGAGTAACACTTATATGACCAGGGGGTACAAAACTTATGACACCGACATCCGAGGGCAGGACAAGGTCAGCTTGTTGCCTAGCAACATCATTACAACTATTTTCCTGCTCAAGGGTCCACACTGACAAAAAGATCTGTCACCAGTGACCCTGCCAGGTGCTTTTCAGTGCCTGATGACGGAGTGAGGCACAGCATCAACTGGCAGGATTTTAGTCCAAAGTGAAAGGACTTCCTCGTCAATGGAATAAAGTACCGGAAAGCACCTTCCTGTCCTTGGCTTTGACATACACAGAGCGGCTCCTCCACCTAGCTTATTGACACTAAACACCCGCATTCTCTCAGGATGATGAAAGAGGAAAACTCACACACACTTGACTCTAAGAATGCTGGGAATATTGCGCAACAGCATACTGTGAGTCTACCTTGAAACAGAGTGGTACATGTAAGGACTTGTAAGTAGGGCATTTAAATTAGAAATGATGTGTTGTTATGGCACGTTTCTAAGCACGGGGGTTCCCAGACCTTTTTTATGTCAAAGAAGAAGCCCCACAATAGATTGTCAATCAATGATCAAACTAGGAATACTATAAACCACAGTTAGAGCCAAAAAGATATATCTGTTAGCTGATATTGGCCTAGCATAGCTGTGTTTTTAATCAGCATATGTGTTGTCAATTTTTGATTTTTTGCAGAATATTGCGCAGATTGTTTTTTGATGGCATTTTCGTATATTTGACACCTTTTATTAAGAAACCCCTGGGTAGGATTTAGTGGCATCTAGCGGTGAAGATGTTGATTGCAACCAATTGAATATGGTTCACCCTCCCCTTCGTCCAAGTGTGTAGGAGAAACTATGGTGGCCATGACACTCCCGAAAAATGTGAAAGGCACTATCTAGAGCCAGTTTTGTTGGTTTTTTTTGGTCCACTGTGGGCTACTGTAGAAACATGGCAGTACAAGAAGGCACCCTGCATGGAAGAGGACCATCTATAGATATAAATGGCTCATTCTAAGGAAATTCCTATTTTCAGGTGATTATTAATTAATCGAAACATACCTATTCCAAATTATTAATATTATATTCATTTCCACCATAATATGTGTAAAAGTTTACTGCTTCAATGCCTTGATATCATTTTGAATTTCAAATATTTAAATAAAGTAGAGCTGCAACAATTAATCAATTATTACTCAATCGATTAATCATTTTGACTCATTCTTAAATAAAAATGTCTACATTCTCTCTTTTCAGCTTCACAAATGTTAATATTTTCCAGTTTTTTAGTCCTCTTGCAAGAGTTAATTTAATATCTTTGTGTTTTGGACATAACAAGATATTTGAGGACATCAACTTGGGCTTTGGAAAAAAGTGATCAGCACTTTTCACCATTTTCTGACATTTTACAGTACATACCACACTATTGGATTAATAACTGATTAATCGAGAAAACAACTGACAGATTAATAAATGATTAATATTACTGTCACTGGCACGCCTCAAATAAAAAATTTCGGCCAATATACCAATATCAGAATTTTTACTCTCTTATATTGGTATCAAGCCTAAAAATCCATTATCGGCTGGACTAATAATCAATGAAAACGGCCAACCCTATGTCTTCCATTGTTGTTCCAACTTCCAAAAAAGTCTGATAAAAGTTAAAATATTCTGTTCCTTCTTTTGCTGGGGACCCCCTACAATCCACTCACAGGTCCCTATTAGTCCCAGTGTGAACACCACTGTCTTTTACACACAGCTCTATTAATGATATTTCAGGACAAGCATTGACATGACATATTTATTCAAACATTAATGAATAACTGTAGGGCTCAGCTTCTATAATCCTGGTGAATAACATAGTTCACATAGCTCAGGGTAAGCGCTTTAATATGGTCTGGAGGGGACCTGGCAATGGTTTTACCTGTTGAGGAATGCGTTGCCAAAGGCGTTGAGTTTGCGGAAGGGCTTCTTGGGGTCGACAACCAGAGCGTTACCCGGTATCACCCCCTCCTGATCACCGTGCATCACCGCGATGAAAGAGTCTGTGGTCGGCTCCGGGCCGATCCGCATTCCGGGGAAGTCCTGCTCCATGAGGTGCCGGATGAAGGTGGTCTTCCCGGTTGAGTACTGACCCACCAGGAGGACCATGGGCTTGTTGTCGAAGTCGGCATCTTCCAGAGCTGGAGAGTGGAAGTCGTGGAATCGATACGTGTCCTCCAGAGGGAACAGTTTGGTCCGGTAGAGCCGCCGCAGACCCTCCGACACGTTCTGAAACAGCTCCGGGTCTTTCTTCAAGTTTTTCCTGAACATGGTAACTGATTTTTGCCCTTACTTGACACAGCTGTGCCGGCCTCCCCTTGAATAATTAGTTAGCTGGCTTGGTGGTGTGGCTCTTTCACACCGCTCAAGAGAGTAGCTGCCTGCTGGAATGAAGCAACGGAGCTGGGCGAGGTCTTGGAAGTTTTGTCCCCACCCTCCTCTTCGCTAGCTAGCCACACGCACACGGCGACTCCGTCATTCAGGGAGGACTCCCTCTTCAGCTGACGTTGGCGAACCCAAGATAGTCAAATATACTCCACCACGAATACTTAGCCTCAGTCGTAACGTTGGGCAGCTTGATATAGTCTAATGCTACAGAACTGTGACCGTAAAACCGTTACAACTTCTCTTAACGGTTGGCTAATTCTGTTAGCAACCGGCTGGCAGTTGGTGAACCCCACAAAAGCAGGCTGGCACAGGGTCGTGTCTAGAGGGGAATCCCAGATTTGTGAAACTCTCGCGAGATCTGTACGCGATGTTTATTCATCGTGCGCATTGTGCATACTACTTAATTT
>JAJHUR010073320.1:12541-26302 GCA_027495735.1 Lutjanus campechanus
AAAAAGTCTGATAAAAGTTAAAATATTCTGTTCCTTCTTTTGCTGGGGACCCCCTACAATCCACTCACAGGTCCCTATTAGTCCCAGTGTGAACACCACTGTCTTTTACACACAGCTCTATTAATGATATTTCAGGACAAGCATTGACATGACATATTTATTCAAACATTAATGAATAACTGTAGGGCTCAGCTTCTATAATCCTGGTGAATAACATAGTTCACATAGCTCAGGGTAAGCGCTTTAATATGGTCTGGAGGGGACCTGGCAATGGTTTTACCTGTTGAGGAATGCGTTGCCAAAGGCGTTGAGTTTGCGGAAGGGCTTCTTGGGGTCGACAACCAGAGCGTTACCCGGTATCACCCCCTCCTGATCACCGTGCATCACCGCGATGAAAGAGTCTGTGGTCGGCTCCGGGCCGATCCGCATTCCGGGGAAGTCCTGCTCCATGAGGTGCCGGATGAAGGTGGTCTTCCCGGTTGAGTACTGACCCACCAGGAGGACCATGGGCTTGTTGTCGAAGTCGGCATCTTCCAGAGCTGGAGAGTGGAAGTCGTGGAATCGATACGTGTCCTCCAGAGGGAACAGTTTGGTCCGGTAGAGCCGCCGCAGACCCTCCGACACGTTCTGAAACAGCTCCGGGTCTTTCTTCAAGTTTTTCCTGAACATGGTAACTGATTTTTGCCCTTACTTGACACAGCTGTGCCGGCCTCCCCTTGAATAATTAGTTAGCTGGCTTGGTGGTGTGGCTCTTTCACACCGCTCAAGAGAGTAGCTGCCTGCTGGAATGAAGCAACGGAGCTGGGCGAGGTCTTGGAAGTTTTGTCCCCACCCTCCTCTTCGCTAGCTAGCCACACGCACACGGCGACTCCGTCATTCAGGGAGGACTCCCTCTTCAGCTGACGTTGGCGAACCCAAGATAGTCAAATATACTCCACCACGAATACTTAGCCTCAGTCGTAACGTTGGGCAGCTTGATATAGTCTAATGCTACAGAACTGTGACCGTAAAACCGTTACAACTTCTCTTAACGGTTGGCTAATTCTGTTAGCAACCGGCTGGCAGTTGGTGAACCCCACAAAAGCAGGCTGGCACAGGGTCGTGTCTAGAGGGGAATCCCAGATTTGTGAAACTCTCGCGAGATCTGTACGCGATGTTTATTCATCGTGCGCATTGTGCATACTACTTAATTTTACCGGTGTGTTTAACATTTGTAATATGTTTAGGGACAAAATCTATTGACAAGAGTTAAAGAAAACCATGGTTTGGGTTATAATTATCATTCTCGCGAGACCGTTCGCGGGTATAGGGTTCCCTTCAAGACTTGTCTCTGGCACAGGGATACCGGAAAAAGTTAGACAGTTTTCACAATAAAAGCCGCAATGAAGACAGCCAGTCCATTCTCTTCGACTTTATCTTATTGAACAATAATGACAAAAGTTGTTGCTGAAAATGGATAACACGCCACCTTTGCTTAAAATTATATAATTAAGTGTATGGACAACTTGGATGCGAATATTTCTGACACCCTCAATCTTGCAATTATAAATAAATATATAAAATATAAATATCATAATCACGCTTTTCAGTGGAATGAAAATACTCCCTCATTTGCAGTGCTTTCTGCTTTTTAATATCTCATATACCTTTCTTCTTTGTGCTCTCCTTTTGTGTTGTTTCCACCATTGTTGATGGAATTCTGTCCCTAACTTTTAAAGCCTATATTTGCTCTTACTTTTTCTAAATAGTTTATTTAAAATGGTCTGTTTTTGCTCCCAACTTTATATTTCACTTTTTTTTTTTTTTTTAAATCAGCATTGCCTTCAGTTGGAATATCCCAAACAAAATCACACATGAATTGGAATCTTATTATAGCAGCATGAGTAACCATGTGTTAACCATTCTCTCAAAAATATTTTTTTTGATACACTGAAATGTCAGCGCAACTTCCAATAACAATTCACCATTACCATAAAATGCTGCTTTCATATTCAGTTTCTGTTTTATTTTCAAATGGCTGGTTTGGTCACTGATATGGTCAACGTGATACCTAAATTTATTTTCACTTTTGGTTTTACCTTTCTTGCAGTGCTCATTCTTCGGTGACACTTGAATAAAATTATTTCATTCATTCATACTCTCAGTATTAAAACTGAAAAGGTTATTTATCCTTTGGCATGTTGTTATGTCAGTATGGAAATATTTCTGTTTTAACTTGTTAAATTCATATCTAACACTACACGTTCTGGCATACAATCAAAATAAAAATAGAGTTCCATATGTTTTACTTGTTTTCTTTTTTAGTTTTATCTTGCCTCAAAATGTAATGTAAGTATAGGTTATGACACTTAAATAATAGCATTCATTCATTCATTCATTCATTCATTCATTCATTCATTCATTCATATCTATAAAACTTACTGTAAATTTCTACCTTTTATTAATAGTGTTGCTTTTGGTTTTGACTTTAATTTCAGATCGGTGAAATTGCACATGCATAAAGCTTTTTCTATAAAGTGAGGTGTCCCTCAATGTCATGTCTGTCTTTTATCAGCACAAAAAGCACAATAAAAACATGGAAAGACAATTATGCGGTATTTAAGGGATCAATTTAATTTTATTTCAAACACCAGCCTACACAGAAATGAGCATAAAAATGCACAGAATAAGAAAAACAAAAAACAAAAAACAAATAGACATCAATACTGGACACAACCCAATGGATTTTGAAAGTCAGATATGTGAACTGTGAGCTACAGAGAGCTTTTCCCAGCAGTTTCTCGATGACAAGAGGTGTCCCTCCACAGATAACAGCAGCTCCACTGGAAGCCAAAGTTTTTCCATATGGAGATGCTGTTACAGCTGGTGAGACCCACAGAAACAGCACAGCCAACAGCACGTGCAGAGCATGAGAGCGTGCTGGTGGTATTCATTTCAACACATGATTGGTTGTACAGTTTCCTGCTGACATCTACCATTCAGTGATACAAATAGACTGAGATTACTTTGCAAATATTTATTAGGTGTGATTGTACACTTTTCCCCTTATGTGACTGGGTTCATTTGACAACTAAAATGCACATTAAACATGCTCCTCTGCTTTTGTCATGTGTGTTATTTGGAGTGTGAATTATTCCTAGCAGAGACCAGAATCATTAGATTATTGTTATAATGCTTTTAAACTGCTAGATCCAGACAATAGAGCAATGATAAGATTTTTATAATGCTACATATTTGAACTACATGGCACCAAAGGTTTCACACATGAAATCATGCTGCCCTCTTTTGGTCAAGCCTCACTTACTACATGACATCATTTCAGTGCATTTTTTTTTTTTATCTGAGCCCTCACGTGATAACACCACCCACACCTAATAAAAAGATAGTAACATATCATCCACCATATCATAATTTTACTGCTTCTAAGTAACATGTCACCCTTATGACACCAATAAAATCAGGGTCATTCACTCTGTCAAAGTGTATGAGGGGTCATATCAGTGAATGAATTTTAGCCTTTAGTCTATTAAAATTAATCTTTTACATACAGGCATTGATATGGCTTTGGTTTATAAGTTGAAAACAGGACTGAGCAACATTTCCTTGTGTCCTCTCCTTAGTTTCCCACAATCTCTCTTAACTTATCCTGACTGAGCTTTGACCCTTCACCCTCTCCTTCTGTAAAAAAACAGACCCATAAAGCAATTTAAGAGTAGGCTAAAGAGACCTTCACCCCTATTGTCGCCTTCAACTTTGTCCACCCAGCTATATATTGTTTTACCAGATAATTGCACCATGAACATGTTATCAGTGCACCGTGAATCACAGCTCTCACATGAGAATGAATGTGTTTATGATGCACTGTAAAAAAAAAAAAAAATCACACTGAAATTTAGTGGAATTAACTAACCTTTTCTCATTTACTTAACATGAATATATGAGTTTTATTTGTTCGACTTGATTGAAATTTCTAGTATCCCTTTTCAAAACACTTCAGAACTTATAAACATGTTCCTCTAGCATATTAGCTGATTTCCCAGCATGCATTGTATGAGCATTAAAACTCTCCTTGGACCCTTTGGTGATGTCTACACTTTAAGATAAGTTGTGGTTGCTAGTTTTCACAATAAGGCAAACACTACGACCCATGATGAAGGCTAGTAAGGTCTTTAGTTCCAGTCACCTTACAAATTTAATTAATTCACTGAGAGCAGTTTCACATATTGTCTTTGTGCCAATGCTGGAACAAAGTAGCTCCAACAGGAGCTCAAAAACTGACTTTTCAAACTGAGAAAATGTACAAGGAAATCAAATTTGTACAGCAGTGTGACTGAAAAGTTATTGGCTCAACATAATATCTTTGTCTTGTTGAACATTTGGATTAATTTCAGGTTTATTTGTCTAGAAAAGTTTATTTGTTTTGAATCATTACAAAATTATCTCACCTTCTGTTTTCAAATTCACCCAACTCAAAATTTTAAGACACCCTGGACACTTGCTTTTTTTGAGTTAAAAGACAGTCTGAACTTTATTTTATTAATTATTTTACCCATTTGACAGAAGTTGTGTTAATTTAAGAGTCAAAATCTACAGAGGTGACCTTTGACATCTTAAGATCACATTTTTATGAACAGATTTAACAGGTACAAGGATTTTTAGGACTCTGTTACTGACATCAGTGGTAAAAAGTTGATTTTAGCCCTGTGAACAGCTGTGCAAATTAATTTCTTGGTCAACACAATCATCCAACAACTTAATTTACAGAATGGAGGCACATTTGTTGCCTAGCAACCAATAATTCCATCGGGAGTTTATTCAGTTTTCAGTCTTTTCATGAATTTCCTCAACAGCCATTTTGGTTCTCTCTCTTCACAGCCATTTATTTCAGTTCAAATGAGATTGCTCAAATTTGATTACTTTTACTGATCAAAGAAAATGAATGCACTCTCAGTGACTTGCTGCTCGAGCTGCTTGTAGAGTGGCTGCACAGTTAATATTCAATCAAAGCAAAAAAAAACAAAAACAAAAAAAACAAACATTACATGATAATCTTGGTATGAATGCAAACTGTAACTGTTTTGTTCAGATTCCCCCTAGCACAAATTAAATGCAAAGCGACTGAAATGTGAGGAATTAAAACAGCTTCTTTGATTACTCATTTCCAGTTCATTAGCCATATTGAAATGTATTTATAAAGAAAATTTCATACTCACCAAGCAAATATCGCAAAGGAGTCTCATTTCAGCCACTTAATTCTGTGGGAAAAGTCTGAAAACAGAAAAAAGATGAAAGGTGAAAAATGCGAGGAGAAGCAAAGCCAGAAAAATAAATGTTGAACAGGAGAGAAGAACAGTTAGTGGGTGAGCTGTTAGAAGAAGAGAGAGGTGAGACAGACAGAAGTGAGCTGAGACGGAAGTCTGTCCCTGAGTAATGGTCGACGCTTGAAGCAGGGCTGCTTAAGACTGCGTGGGGGAGAGGAAAAAAATTAATCATTACACTAACTGTAAATATGTAACAGGCCCAACCTGCCCATAAAAGTCAGCAAATTGCATTGTGTTTGAACACCCACAGACACATGAGGATGAGGACCAAATCATACAAGATGGAGAGCAGCCAATAAGCGACACCACCAGAGCACTTCAGCCTCTTCACACTCACTCAGGCCTCTTCATTCACTGTGATTACTTCCTGCCTCTGCTGCCACATTTTCCAAAAGCTGCAGAGAGATATGCCACTCGTAGGGCCAAATGTAATTATAATCGATCAAATGATTAAATGGAGAGAAAGTTAATCACAGCTGATGCAGCCAAGAAATAAAAGTCAAAGAATGCCTCTTTCTCTTTCTCTCCATTGTTAATCAGAGCTTGTTGGATTTCCTCATAATTGACTAAAGGTCCCTCAAAATCTGATATAATATCAAAACTTTTATGACATCTGCTCTGTTGACCCCACCCTGTTACCCAGGCAAAGAGAGTACATCGAACACTACACACAGAAAATGATAAATCTAAATCCTTATAAGAAAGAAACTGAAAGAGCTCCAGTTTTGTTCTGATAATGTCCTGAGATAGCTTTTTGAAGGAAATTAATATAGCAGTTTGGTGAAATGTTTATTTTTCAAAAAATTAACACTGAAACAGTGTATGGCAGTGGAGGGAAGTAACTAACTACACGGTTTAAGTTACTTTACTTACACAAACTCTTAAAATATTGTACTTTAGTTTACAGTTCATGATGCTGTATACTTCTGCAAATGTTGTACATTTATATTATTGTACTTTTCATGGTTTAGCCACCCAACAGCACATAAAATCATGAAGTCTGGCACCATCTCAAATAACTGCAGAATTAAAATGCTGCTCACACATTCTTTCATCAATAATGAGCCAATAATACAGAAAATATAACAAAATAACATTTCAGGGATCAGAGTTGGTGTATTTGAACTTTGTGTTTGTCATTAGTTTTTATTTTTATTTTGTTTCAGTTTCCAGAGCAGGCTTACTTGTTCCAGTTTAGAAATGTTTTATTTTAATTTAGTTTTTATTAGTTTCAGCATTAGTATTAGTCTCTATTTTAATTATAATACAGCGTTATTTGTCAGGGGCAAAATTTAAGAAGTTTAGAATAGGTATTACAATACCAATACAACATTTTGAGAAAGGGCCAGTGCCATTGCTTTTGTAACACTGACTTTGGACCCCCTCCTCCCCCACATAATCTTACATAAAGAGAAATACATTTTTAACCAAACAATATTTTTAAAATAGTATATCTTGGGGCGGAGGTTTAGCTCGGTTGGTATAGCATCCGTCCTATGCACTGAGGCTGCTAGTCCTCTGCAGTAGCTGCTGGTTCGACTCCCGCCCTCGGCCCCCTGCTGCGTGCCATCCCCCCCCCCTCTCTGCCCCATTTCCTGTCCACTCTTCAACTGTCCTATCTAATAAAGGCACAAAATGGCCACAAAAAAAAGGTATGTCTTAGACAAATTTGCCTTATTTGTCTTAATCATTTCTAATGACTGTGTGAATTCAAACGTTGATTCAATTGTGACATAAAATATAAAAATAAACATATCAAGTGAATTTCAATAAAAAGTGGCTCTCAGACAATTACAAGGATTTTTTTTCACAGTTTTGTTTATTGAGAGTTTCGGGGCACGCGTGACAGTATATAATATCAATAGAAATGAAGATGGCAGTAATAACAATAATAATAATAGCATTAATGATGACAGGATTAATGCAACAACCTACAAGTTTACCTACCCAATTTATTTCACTATACTGATAAAACTTTCAGTATGATCAATGTTAACAATAAAATAAAACTAATAAATAAATGAGAAATATATAAAATAGAGGGGCAAAAACAAAAAAGAGAATAAGCAGAGAATATTCTTACTCTAACGGGATATTAAGTGTAGTAACATTTCAAACCGTTTGGTGGCAGTAGAGAGTCCTCCTGGTGTCAATCTACCAATAATTAAAAGGCAGAAGAAGTAAAGAGCCAATCACAAAGCAGGGCTCCATATTGAACCGATGTTTTGATCCTAACTGCTCTTCTCTTTCCAACAGTTTACTTTGGGTCTGTTTTTACTAAAGAGAATAAAACAAGAAAAATACACTTTTTTTTTTTTTTACACAATTTACACTTACACGATCACAATGAAGCTAGCGGACATTAAAAAGTTAAAAGTGGCCGAGCTGCGGTCCAGACTTCAAGATCTGGGGTTGGACATTAGAGGACTGAAGGCTGAGCTGGTCGGCAGGCTGTGGTCTGCTTTAGAAGCAGGACAGAGTGAAGAGGACGGTGAAGAAGAGATAAATATACAAACTGACACTTCACAGACACCTCCAGAACCGACCGAAACAGCGCAACTCCTCGTTCCAGCCTCATCACCACCCACAGACGCTGGTGTTACTGCGCCCTTTAAAGTAGAGAGCAGTAAAGAGTTCACAGATTCTTCCACACAGACAGAGACCGACACCGGTCTGACAGCAACAAAACAACCAGGCTCTGAGTTTATCCTGGAGAGTGAACCACCACTGAACCAGGTGGAGAATGACGGAGAGCCTGACAGACAGCCGGGAGATGGAGACAGAGGGAGAACTCAGTCCTCACAGGAGATGATGGGCAGAGGACGAGCTTTCTATGAGTTCAAAGAGGAGATACGATACAAAAGGTACCTTAAAATACACTAGAATTAGCAGTTTTGTAACTAGATTAAGATTAAGATGTTAAAATGACGCACTTTCAGTAATAAAAAACGCCCGTTAAAGGAATTGTTAACACAAAAATGAAAATTCAGTCATTATCTACTCAGCCTGATGCTGAGACAGATGACAGATATTTCAATGTATGGGTTTTATGAGGGTTATTTTATGTATGTGGGTGTATAGAGGTATAGATGTGAGGATGGAGCTATAAAAAGCTACAAAAAAGATTATTTAAAGGGACAGTTCACCCCAAAATCAAAAATACAGTTTTTTCTCTTACCTGTAGTGTTGTTAATCCATCTAGATTGTTTTGTCGCGTTTTGGAGGTATCGATTATATAGATGTCTGCCTTGTCTCCAATATAACAGAACTAGATGGCACTCAGCATGTGAAAAAAATACATTTGTAAAAACTCAACAACAGTGTCTCTTTCCAGAAATCATGACCTGGCTAGTCAAGATACCACCGACCTTGCTATGAGTAGTTTCAAGTAGGAACTACTTTCTTTCTGTCATATGCTGAATGTATCACTGTGCAGAGGGAAGTGTGCATCTACTCATGGACCAGAGGCTTGTGCTCCTGACAGGTGGGATGTAAACATCAGTGGTGTCATCCTCGGCTGAGCTGAAACTTCTCGTTCATGAGCAGGTGCACACTTCTTTCTGTGCAATAATATGGTTGACAGGTGTAGTTTGGGTAGAAAGAAAGTAGTTCCTGCATGAAACTGCTCACAACTGGGTCTGTGGATTATTTTGAATAACTGAGGCCTAATTTCTGGAAAGAGTCACTGGTGTTGAGTTTAACAAATACAACTTTTTGATGCTTTGAGCACCACACGCCGAGTGCCATGTCGTGTGTGTCACCACCCTAGACGACAGCTATTACGTTGTTGGATTGCAATGGAAATTGCACAGCCACCATAGTTTATCCTACCTACTAGGCTGGCGAGTTGGTTACAATCTGTTATTTCAACGCTAGATTTCTTGAGTCTAGTTATATGATAGGTAGAAGTGTCTAAATGTTAAAATGATTTTTTAAAAAAGGGTACAAACCACACTTTCTATTAGGTTTTATATACTGTACTTCATATACTGTACACCTCTTAGCTACTCTAGCTTTAGAACAGAAGAAGAAGGCGGATAGGTTAAGTCTGTGTGGTTGTGGGTTGGAATATAGTGAAACTATCCTAAACTTGGACTTTAAAAACCTCTTTTTAAATCAGACTTTTTATTTAAAAAAGGGTGTCATAATACAGCATGTGTCTCTGTCTCTTCTCTCAGAGCCAAATCACCACAACCTCCAGTGGACAGAGCGGAGACAGAGGAAGACGATGAAGATAATGTCAGACTGAATCAAAGTAAGTCTTTGGCAAACATTCACTACCTGTCTGGTGAAGGAACATGAGCCTAATCACATTTAGTTACAGTATTTTCAACTATGATTAGTTATGTTGTTAAAAAAAAACAGAAGATGTAGTTTCTTTAGATGAAATGTGAAGTCATAAGATCAGTGTAGAGACATTTTGAATCCTTGTCTGTCCTTGTTGTTTGCACAGATGACTGTCACCTCCATTTTGAGGTGAGTGCTGACTGTTCATGTGGTCAGCCGCTGTTCTGGGCTCGGTTCCCCTCGCTGTGGTCTGGCTGCAGGCTGACCCATGGAGTGCTGCAGGGCAGGGTGGGCTTTGAGGTGAGGCTGGAGAGGAAGTTAATGACTACACAGCTGGAGGAACCAGAAGATATGTGTCCTTATGGCCTGAGAGTTGGCTGGTCAATGAGTAACAGCTCTCTGCTGCTGGGTAAGGATGAGGTTCACCATTAGGTTCATTTCAGCTTTTTCCCAGGAGAATTTATTTCAACAGAGAAATGTTTCTGGAGATGTGTTTACCCGTGTTAAACTCTTTCTATTTGTCTCCTGTCAGGTGAAGATGAATTCTCTTTTGCTTATGATGGACGTGGTAAAAAAGTGTCATGTGGGGTGGAAGAAGAGTTTGGAGAATCCTTGTCAGAGGGGGACATCATTGGCTGTTTCGCTGTCAGTTTCCTCTTCAAGTCTTCCTCTATTGACAGTCTCTGAAACTTTACTGTCTTGTTGTTGTCTTGTCACGTGAAGATCTAGTTTTGTTAGAGTTCTCTCATCTCTGAACTGTGTGTCTTTATGTGTCAGTCTTTCTCCGCAGATGGTGCTGTTGAACTCTCTTTCCACAAAAATGGTCGTTTCATGGGTGTGGCCTTTTCCCTGGATGCCTCTGTCCTGCAGGGATGTGCTCTGTTCCCTCATGTCCTCTGTAAAAGCTGTTCAGTCAGGTTCCACTTGGATCCAACAGCTCCTCCCTGGTACCCCTGTCCTCCAGGGTTTACTCTGCTCGCTGGTCTCTCTGCTGGGCAGAGGGTGCGTGCCACATTGGGTTCTCCCTCCAGAGCACAGTGTGAGGTGAGACACTGTAGCTGAGTTTCTATCCACAGTATTTTCTGAAGTACATAATAGGTGTCCATTTATCATCAAAAACATTTTGTTTACTTTTAAGAATATATGTTATCTTTTCCATTATGTTTGACACCACATCTTTAATCCGATTCATGTCCTGTCAACATTTTTCCAATGTAAGACCAATTACATGTTTAGCTTGTAATATACACGTCTGCAAATGTAAACACTTTGCTTTGTTAGTGTGGGTTGATCGAATATATACCCAGAATAAAAAGCTTACTATAACATGCTGATATTTAGCAGGTATAACACTTACTATTTGCTTACCATATCCATACCATATTATCATAAGTTTTGCAGGTATCTTTCAAAGTAACGGACAGATCTGACATTTTAACCTGACAACAGTGCTAGATGAAATGCCCAACCAAAGATAGTACAGTTCATACTGAAGGGGACATGAATGTGTGTACCGAATGTCATGGCAGTGCATTCAACAGCAGTTGAGACACATAACTTAAAACCACAAATGTCAGTCTCATGGTGGCACAAGAGGAAGTGTCAGGGGATCTCCAAAGTCAGTAAGATTCTTCCTCTGTGGCTCACAATTGTCTGTATAAAACTTTATGTCGATCCATCCAATAGTTGTTGAGATATTTCAGTCTTGACCAAAGTGGTGGTCTATCTGACATGGATATCAGAAGAACATTACTTGGTTATTTTTATACACAATATTAAAGTAGCCATTACAAGTTGACTCTTCTCTCCTCCCTCCATGCAGGTATTGTTGATGGTCGGTCTTCCTGGTTCTGGGAAGAGCCGCTGGGCCAAGACCCACATGAAGCAGCATCCAGAGAAACAGTACAGACTGCTGAGCACAGAGGAGCTGCTTGTGTGCATGATGGTCAGTCAAACCTCCAGTCTTTACTCTCATGTTTAATATCACATATAAATATGTGTATACATGCATTCAAAGATTTCTGACCTGCTGATTCAAAAATCTTCGACCTGTGTGTAGGGTGGTGGACAGAGGGACAGCAGGCTGCAGCAGGCCTCCCAGTGTTTAACTGATTTGATCAAGATGGCTGCTCAGACTCCTGGAAACTATATCCTTGACCAGGTAACTCTTCACCGCTGAACACATATAGATTTAACTGTCCTTTAATTAAATATTCATACATTAATGTTTTTTAATTAACGTCGTCATATCTTAAGCTGTCCTGTTGATCAAATGCCCAAAAGCCCCAAAACAAAAACAAAACATGGTTCAGTATTTTGTGAATCAGTTGTTACCATTTTGCTGATTATTTACTCTGAAACAGTTATACATGAGACAAAAATCATCATATGCTTCGATGTATTAGTACTTGACCATTCCTCCTTACCTTTCTGACCATATTATCTTTGTGATCTCTCCGTTGTCCAGTGTAACATCCTCTTCTCTGCACGGCGTCACAAGCTGCAGCTGTTTACAGGCTTCAGGCGGCGGGTGGTGGTGGTCTTCCCCTCAGCAGATGAGTGGAAAAGACGACTGTCCCTGCACCACACGAGTGATGGGGAGCAGATCCCTGAGATTGCCCTGCTCAAACTCAAAGGTCTGACTTAAATCACAGGTCTTGTCTACATGTATAATGATGTTTGTTTTTTTTAATGGATATTTTCCTCTCTCTATTAAAAACAATCTGTCAATACAAACTTCATTTTTACAAAATATCTCTGTACCCTAGAGACTGAAAAAGCAATTCATCATGCTCAAACAATCATGCTTGGTCACTGGGGGGCACTTTCATGATGGACCACTCATTGCCAGTTTAGGCGAACACAGTGACAAAGGTTAAACCGGTGTTAGTAGTTGATCTGAAAGGCATTTCTGTTAGGGATGGAAACATTTAATCAAAGAATATCGATGTCCAAACATACATCATCTTTGGAAGTCATTTAATCTACTCCCGATAAAAAGAAAGCAAGCCAGAAACAAGGGAAAATTATAGCTGCTGCGCAGCAATGGTCGGGGCCAGGCAATTTTAGGCAAAATTAGGCAAATTAGGCAATTCTGACTGACTGTCCCATAACTGAGAAAAAGCCAGTTTTAGAGCATCAAACTCCTAGGTGGAATTCATTGATAAAACTGTTTTTAGGACAGAAGCTACTTTTCAGAATGGATTGGTGAGACTTGCCAAATTACTTTTTCTAAATCCCACACTGATGTTTCTTTTTTATAAATATGTTTGTTATTCTTTTCCCTGTAGCTTCAATAACAGTGTTAAACACTGATGTCTGACCCAGCACTAAACCAGCAGCTCAATGGTTTATTAAGAAGTCATAATCTATTTCATCATAAAACACTGAATGTGTGGTATATGTAAAAGCCCATGTGAAAAATGTAATACACACACACACTAAAACAAAGCATATCACAACATAGAAGTTACATCATATAATTATAGCATGCCCTTCAAATTGTGGATGAGTGGCTGAAGTGATCAGAGACTCATAATATACAAAGGAAAGAGAAAAATCAAGAACAACAAAGTAAGAATAACATTAACTGCTAGCAATTATGAACAAAGTAGCTATTGGATTGGATAGACTGCATATTGACTGATAGCTAAGCCAAAGAAATTGGGAAAAGAGACAAGGGATAACAGGGAAAAGGTGTTGATAAAGAGTATTTGTCTCTCTGCAAAACTGCCTGGATCAAAATTATTTTAACCTTAGTAGTCTCTAATCCACATAGCATGATGCCTGACCATAGGACTTTCACATTAGAATGTCTGTTCTGCCTTAGCTGAGGCTTCAACTCACAACTTCTAAGACTGAGGTCCGTCTTCTATCTCACTGAGCTAATTAGCAAGTGACAGTTCATGTGTGGCTTCACAAATTGACTAAGCCAAGCATCAGGGTGCCAGACAGTAGCCATCCATGCCATGGAAAAGCAAATTTCAAAGTGAAAGTTCCAAAGCTGTAGCACATATGGTTGATTTGTTATGAATTTTCAAAGTTTTGAAATTTAGAGGCTTGCTGTAGTGCCACCATCAGGACTATTGTCTTGTGTTTCCAGTTGAGGACATCTGGCATGGGACTGGACCTTTGTGAAAAGTTTGGGTAGATT
>JAJHUR010073324.1:0-13222 GCA_027495735.1 Lutjanus campechanus
ACACCTTCATTTGGTTTAAACCTGTAAAATACCAAAACATTAACAACAGGAACTCAAAGTTCTTCACAGAAACATTTTACTCACAGTTTGCAATTTTTAACAAGACAAAACCTGAAAACTGACCCGTCCATTTCAGCCAGCAGCTGGTTGATTGTTTGTCTGGAATATGGATGCATAGGAGACTCGATCCTCTTCCCACCAACACTGTCCAACTCATCAATGAAGATCACACAGGGAGCATTCGCTTTGGCCTCTTCTGCAAACCATGAAAAAAAAGGAGAAAGCTTGTAGTTGTCTGGATTCATCCTGAACTGCCTACTCAAATTTTCTCACATCCAGACAAACTTACTGAAAAGATTCCTGATCCGGCTCGCACCAACACCCACAAACATCTCATCAAACTCTGACCCGGAGGCGTAGTAGAAAGGCACATCGGCCTCCCCGGCCACAGCCCGTGCTAACAGCGTCTTTCCTGTGCCTGGTGGACCAACAAGGAGGATCCCTGAGAGGATAACACAAGAAACTCATTAAGATCGAATAACAGCATATTAAGACCAAATTTATGCATTGGGTTATTTCCCTTGGACAATAAATGGAAACGGAATATGTGGAGAAAATATAAAATATAATACCTTTAGGCAGCTTTCCGCCCAGAACAGTGAACTTCTGGGGGTTCTTGAGAAACTCGACAACATCTTGTAATTCATTCTTCGCCTCCTCCACCCCTTTGACATGCTCAAATGTCACATTCTTCATCTGGATGGGGTCGACCGCTGAGTCAAGACCAGATGTGGTGCGGAATCTCACTGCGAAAGCCCAAAACAACTCGAGTTCAGTACAGCATCACCAGAAAAACTGAATAATGCATGGTAATTGGTTGAGAATTTAACTGCTGGTTACAATATGATTCCTGCAGAAAGCTTCCACATTCATTGTTTCCAGTTATTCAAATATTTCTAGCAAACTGGCAGGAACATTCATATTTGATATAGATATTTAGGTATTACTATGTAATGATAGGCAGCAGAATAATCAATCAAACTCTACATGCACACTGTAGAATATGTCTTATTAGTTATTCTGCAAGGTATCAATTTAAAGGTGCACATTAAAGACATATTACATCAAATATTTAAGCTGAAAATAGACACCAACATGCTTTGTTCTATTTGCAGTGGGGTTGGGCGATTGCACAAATACATTGGTGGTGTTTTTTTGTTGGGTGTCATTTTATTTTGCTAAATCAGTAAGTAAAAGGGGGAAAAAAAGCCTTTAGAGCCAGCGTAGTGCCAGAGCCAGAATACTTTTGCATCTAATGTGGTAAATGAGGGATTTATTTCTGTCAAGCTAGAGTTGGTGATTGTTGGAACAGCGGAAAGATCAACCAAGATGGTTTGGTAACTTTGAGTGTTGTTTTGTTTCTGTTGCGTTTGAATTATGGTGTGTTTCACAATGAGTTAACAAAGCAATTAACTCATCTTAATTCTCTAAATGGGAGAAACTTAAATTCAGGAGATGTATGGTTCTATTTTTCTGTTTAATAAGGAAAATAGGTGTGACAATATAAACCTGCATGAAAATATTGGCAGTCAATTTGTTAACGGGATTGATGGCGTCTGGTGGGATAATTTTAACATATCGCCCAACTCTGATTTGCAGTGTGCATGTAGGGTTGTGGTTTGATTTGCAAGCGTAGGAAAGAAGAAAAACTGAAACAAACCAGCATCAGAAAAGGAGCCTTTACCCGAGAGAAACGGGGTTCTTGACAAACCATAAATACCAAGGAGGAGGAGGACCAACAGGATCAACCTGGTTCTCCTCAGCGAGTCTGTCAAAACAGAGCAGAGACAAAAAGATTAGTTACAAGGATCACTCAGTGTTTTAACTCAGCACTGTGACCCAAAGAAAACCTGCTGCTGCAACTGTTTCACTGACTGCTAAACACATGCCTTGTGTCCTCTGAGTGAAGGCCTGAGACCTCATGAAGCCCTCAGTGAAACCCGTCTTGAAAGCTTCCTGCTGGTTGTCCGGGAGGTTCCTTTGTTTCAGCAGCTGGTCCACGGATTGTACCTCTGGCCCCTTTTCTCTCTGAAGCAATCCCTGTGTGGAGAACAGAGGGAGAGGTGGTTGGTCAGCTTCAAGATTCAGCCCTTTAAACTTCTTTATCAAAATCCCCTGTTTACATTCACAAATAGGTCCTACTAATATTTCCAGTAGCTGCTGCAACTGTGCAGTAACTGACCTTCATGAAGGCTGGTGTGTAGGGCTCAGACTCCACTGGACCATCGTAACCAGACTCCGTTCGTCTTGTCTTTGATCTGAGTGTCTTGAAACCCCGACTCTGGACCCATACTAAACAGAGACACACATGGAAAACAATGTCAAGCCATTCATAGATAACCTGCAGGTGAAGTATTCAAAGTCGGTTTCTTACCTGGCAGGAATTGTAGCTCTGAGCAAACATCTTTTAGAGGACTGTGATGTTGTCTGTGGAATATCGGGGAGCCAAAAACCCCCAACCTTTTGTGTGAAAACCCTGTCAGACAAATGTGTAAAATTAGTTTTCTTCAGTAACAAAATAGTCTCACAGACCACAGCTTTTGATAAAATAAGCATTGAGCCATTTTCTTAGAAAACAGTAAAGTTGGGTTGTGTTTCAGCTCTGCAGGCTGAGCCTCTCACCATGCTTGTTGTGGAAGAAGCTGTTTGCAGAAACGTGACTCGTCCTCCATGGTGAAGGAACAGCGGGAGGCTCTTCTGGTCCCAGTGTAGGCAGTAACCTGCTGACCAGCTCATCCAGCTGACTCACCCTGATTTCTGACAGGCCGAGATCCCTCAGACTCACATTTGGCTATGCAGGAAGGGGAGCAAAAGCAGGTTATCTACACTTTTGTACAATAATTATCATAGAAGTAATGACACACATGGGTATGTGGCCTTTGTTATACATACTTTTTCCGAGACATGTAGAAATTAACATATAGACAGATATATTGCGTTAGTTAGACCTGCTTCATTACTCCAGGATGCGCAAAATATTTTGATTCAACATGACAAACGACTTTCCAAGTATTGGAAGGCTTAAGAATGTACTTCTTAGTGCGTGTAAAGAGGCATGCATTTTACAGCATAATGCTTACGAGGTTATTACAGTATGTTTTTAAGTAAAATGCTACTGCAGTAGACAGACATGCAACGTTACCCTAATTTAAATGTTTTAGGAAAACTTTCTGAAGGCATAATGAAAAGCATGTTCAGTAAAGCTCAATCATGTCTTCGTGGATGTGTACGATCAAGGTGTAGACCTTCTGAAAAGAGGGGGTTCCCTCACTCGCAAAAACTGAAAGTGAAATTTCATGATTGGCTACAAATCATGTGGATCTGAAAAGTAACCTACTAGCAGAAAATATATTCTAAGATTTTGACACTAAGGCTTTATTTTTTAGTGCAAGTGTGCAACTATATATCAGTGTCAAACATCATCTGCTGTCTGTTTACTGACAATCTATAGAGGCCCTGATAAAGATCATATTGGTCTATCCCTAATTTCTTTCTTATGTCTTGTTCAGAATTACCAACAATCCGAGTATGTAATGACATTCAACTTCAGATCAAAGTCATTGAGGATTATGTACTGTGCCATAATGGAATCATGTCTCGTGTCCATCTCACCTCTTTTAGAAGTGAACTGTGCTCTGGAATGAAGTCTCTGTGCAGGGTCTGGACTGAAGCTGTGGCCGAGTTCTTCAGAGAGTGGAGGGCATTGATGAGCTGACTGAGGGGCGGTATCATCTGACAGACACAAACACAGGAGGGTGAAAAACAGTCTGTCAACACACGGCGACATGAATAATCTTACATTTATTTTTGTTCTAAATTCTCATATAAGTTAATGATAAAAACAAACAACTATTTCAGTTTTACTGGACTTAGGGACAGGTGAAACTTCCAGACGGGACTATGGTGTAGGGCAGGACTGTTATGTCAGTGTTACTGAAGCTGACCAAACACAGAGCAGTATGGCCCCCATACGTCAAATGTATGTGAGTTACATAACCTCGACCCTCGAGAATAAAGTTAGCAGCGTTCAATTTACTTTAAGCCTGTCTCTTCACAGTCATATCATATGATACAGCTATGTCTGAAAGCGCACGTACACAGAGTGTCCCTCCTTTTAAATAGCTTACTAAGACAACGTGACGTAAGCATGGGCCGATTAAGGAGAAATCTACCGCTGACTTGTTCATGCTAACGTTAGCCGAGCTAAGTTGTCATTGACCGTTAGAGAAGACGTGACATAAAAACGATAGACAGATACTGCTATAACTCCCATAACACTCCTCCATGACCAACGCTGATATTACTGTAACTAAAGAACAAGTAACGCTACATGAAAGGACACACATTAGCTAGCTAAACCAAAAAGCTGCTTACCTGCTGCTGTAACGACGTTGACAGGGAAAACATTTTTGTCGAATTGTAATTCAAAATCTGGGATTGGAGGGCTGGTGTGTGAGGAGAGACCCTCTGTGCAACTTATACGAGTCTTCCCGAGAGCCGTGTCCTTTTGTTTTCCCGGTTACACAACTTTCAGCAGCTTAGCATGTAACACCAAATGGATTCTCCGGCATCTGAGGTCAAATCAAAATTGACTACAAAATGACGTCAAGTCGAATTACTACCGGGTGCAGCTTGCATCATCATTTGTGAAACTCAAACTGCAAATTTCTTGTTATGTTCATTGCTATTATTACTATTGTTTACTACTGCGTTCATTATGTTTATTATGTTTATTGCTATTATTACAATTGTTTATCACTATATTTACTATGTTTATTTATTTGTATATTTTCTTCGTTTTTATGCTCTCACATATTAATTAATTTTAATTGACATTGACATAAGTGGCATAATGTTCAGTATTATCTATCTATCTATATATATATATATATATATATATATATATATATATATATATATATATATATATATAAAATAAAAACTAAAAACCTGCAAGTTTATTAAAATTGAAAAAGATTAAAAATGTCAAAACATTATATGACAAAAATATGACAATTTGCATTTTCACGTTATGTACCTTACAGGGAAAATGAGCTGAGCTGTTTTCATGGAGTCAAAAGAGGTCAGTGAAAAAAATGTGGAAACGAATAGTTGGAATAAATAGGAAGAATATATAAAGGAATAATTCAGTGTGGGAGACAAATAACAAAACGGAGAAGAATTATTAAGTATTTTCATTTTTAAAATTGTATTTACTTACTCCTATATTTCTAAAAATACATATTCATTGCATATAAAATGCTGTATTATTTCTGTGTTTTTTAAAGGTTTTCATTTATTTTTGTATAATGTAATAACATAAAATGTGTTAATTTTTTCCCTGTATTGCTTTAGTATGAATGAACAAGCAAACAAGCAAGAAATTGACTGCTCAGCCCACCCAAACCTTGCTGACTGACAGCTTGGCCTATCAAGCCATAGGGAAAAGCAGGAGCAGCAGAAAAAAACTGGAAAAAATAAAGGGCTAAAATGTAAAAATAAAAAAATATTTATTATTTGATTCATTTTCTATATTTCCACATTTTAAAAAATATATACATATTTATTCTTTTATATATTCATCTTTATATCCCCATTTTTATTTACTTTATATCCTTTTACGCATTCATTCTTGTTTTTATGGCACTCCTGCTCCTATGACTCCACAGACTGCCCCTCGCTGCCTGATCATAATTAAAATACCGGAAATATGAAGGTTGTTCCATTAGGTAACTTATTTGAGAAATGATAATACATTTGAAGATATTATGGCTAAAATCAACAACTAACCCTTAAGTACAGCTCACATAAAGAAAATGTCACGCTTTGCGCACAGGCAGTTATTTGCACAGCTAAACGGACATCCGAGGACCCCGCGAAAGAGCAGCGGAATTCAAATTTCAAAACAAACGAGAGATTGTTGATTTATCATGCAACCCTTAACTCTCAGCTAGCTGGCTACTACAGACACAACCCTGTTCCTCTTTTTAAAACTAGTAATAACATGGACGCTGAAGAAAACCACGACTCTGGAACAAATGATAAAACGGTGGAAGTTCCTAAACCGCCTTCAATCGAGGATTTCATCGTTTTGAAGCCCATCAGTCGTGGTGCCTTTGGGAAGGTTTACCTCGCACGGAAGAAGTGCAATGCGCGATTATATGCCATTAAAGTGAGTTGGTTTGGTCTTTTGACAAACTTAGAGTTTTTAAGTAGGCTTGTTTTAGTTGTAAATACTCTTTTTTTTTCTTTTAGGTGATGAAGAAAGCAGACATGGTTGATAAAAATATGACGGGCCAGATGAAGGCAGAGAGAGATGCACTTGCTCTGAGCAAAAGCCCCTTCGTGGTTCACCTGTTTTACTCCCTTCAGACATCCACCAAAGTCTACCTGGTAACACTTAGTGGAAAAATACACAAAATACTTTTACAGTAACTACTTTGTGAAAATATTAAGTTTATAGCATTTGTTAAATCTATATTTTAATGTTGTTTACAGGTAATGGAATATCTCATTGGTGGAGATGTCAAATCTCTACTTAACATCTACGGGTATTTCGACCAGGATATGTCTGTAAAATACATTTCAGAGGTTGCACTGGCTTTAGACTACCTCCATCGTCATGGTATAATCCACAGGTACTTTGATAATATTTCTTTAGTTGTCGTTAGATGTGTATAACTGACTGACTAGTCTTTGGGTGAGGTTTTAGTGCTGCGACTTACTGTTATTGTCATTGCTGTTTAAGATAACTGTTTCCGAAAGCCCAAGGTGATGTCCTTAAATATATTGTTTTGTCCACAACCCAGAGATGTCCAGTTTACTGTCCTAGCCGACTAAAGAAATCAGAAAATATTCATATCTGAGAGGCTGAAAATCAGAGAATTTCAAGATTTTTTTTCTCATAAAATGATGCAAAACTATTAACAGATTATCGAAATAGTTATATAATATTAATTTAATAGTTGACAACTAATTGATTTATCAACTAATCTTTGCAGCTCTGTGAGATTTACTGTTCAACTTGATATTTACTTTTTAGGGACTTGAAGCCCGACAACATGCTCATATCCAACGAAGGTCACATCAAATTAACAGACTTTGGCCTTTCTAAAGTCAAGCTTGACAGAGGTATGAAGTCCCAACAACTTTACATTTTAACACATTGTGACCATCACCCCAAGTAATGTTTGTAATTTTTTTTCTGTATTTCCTCTTCGTTCTGTCTGTCTGTCAGAGCTGAGTCTTATGGATATCCTCACTACTCCATCCTTGGCTAAACCTAAAAAAGATTACTTCCGCACCCCGGGTCAAGTCCTCTCCTTAATCAGCTCCCTTGGATTTGTAAGTGAATTTCTGTAATTTCACATGGAGAGATGTTCTGTTAGCATTGCATCACACATAATAACTGTTAATTAATTTTATTATTATTATATTATTAAACACAGAATACACCTGCGGGAGAAGGCAGGCGTCACTGCAGTGCATCTGCTGTGTCCAGCCCCATGTCCTGTGGGAAAATAAGACAGAAGAATAACTCTCTTGGTTCTCCTTTGATGAAGAAAAAAGATCAGATGTTTTCTCCGACTCGCTACCCTTGGAAAATGGGTAAGTCATGGTAGATGTCAATATGTCCTCTTCTTGGCTTTTTTTTTGTTGCTTTTTTTTATTTATTAATATTATGGACTGACTGGTTCTGCTCAGACTGTTAAATCATCTCTAAAAGACTGGTACCTAGCATTGCTTCTTGATGAGATCTTGGCAATGAAACGTTGTGTCAGATACATTAATTGTGTTGTCTCTGTAGGACCGAACAACATTGTATTCAGCCCTCATAGCCTGGCTAAAAATCTGACTCCCACGCTGCTGAAGACGAGGAAGAGGTTTGAGACGATGAGTGCGGGCAGCACCACCACCGACACTGAAGGTGGCATCAGTCCAATGTGGGAGTGTGAGGAGGTCAGTGATTGTAAACCTGTAACTGTGTGTAAGTTATGACATATTAAACAATATTATATTTTGATTAGGGCTGACCTGACAAACATTGTTGCCCCCATATTTTAATTTAATATTATGTATCTGTGAATATTAGGCCTGTCACAATAATTACGTTAATTATAATTTATAACAATTATTTTTGGTACAATATATTGTCCAATAAAAGTAGTTATCAGGACAGGCCTAGTGAAAACAAAGGGCTTTTTCCTAGTTTTAAATAGTTAAAATTGTTTAAAATAGTTCCCCATTGCAGACATTTTAATATATATCTGTAGATAGAATTAGCAAAGGATTGGGATTCGATTTGTTTTAGTACGGATTAATTGAAACATGTCTTCATCAGTTCATATACTGTTAATTATTTGCTGTGACAATTTGATTTTACCCTTCTGTCTTTCTTCTTCAGAAAGAAAATGAACACACTAATGAACAGAAGGGGAGAGGACACGCCGAGCAGGACTGTACAACCACAAAACCAGGCACCTTTGCCTTCTCTGCTAAGGACAGCAATCTGTCAAATGAGTCAGATCCAGACCATCTTGCAGAAAAAAAGTCTCCAGCCAACAAACCGGACTCTGATTCAACAGCTCGGCATGATTTTTGTCACACAGCCTCAGCTCTAAAGAGAACGTTTTCTGATGTTGAGAGAAGTCCCGAGCTACTCAAGATCCAGGCCAAGAAGAGTAACGCAAGCTACAAGAGATGCTATGAGATCCCAGAGGAGACTGCAAGGTTTCACACCGGCCTGACTGGAACATTTTCCACCTTCCAAATAGGCGACTTCATGGCCTCCACAGATGGGATCGGGTTAGCACAGGACCGAGTCCCAAAGCGTTCCAGTCCCATTCCTGTGTCCAAAAGTCTGTTTTGTGAGCTTGAAGAACCGACAGAAGACGTGTTTGAAGACGGAGCCAAAGACTTGTCACACTCAAGTTTCACGTCACCACTTGGTGGGAACAGTGACATCTGCAGGAGCCTGAGCCTTGACTCTGATGGGTCCATGCATGAAACGTCTCTCACTATTGACAGCCGTGCGTCTCTCAAGCCAAACAAATCTTCCAAAAACATGAGTTCAGCATCGTTTGAGGAGCAAGAGGAAAATAAAGACCCATCCATCACTGAATCACTCCCACAAACTCCATCTGCTGTTACGAGTGAAACACCCAAACTTGGTAACTTTGGCCGGAGAGGTGAATCTCAGTGTTCCTTCCTTAACCGGCTCCCTGATCTGGCCTGCAGTGCTGCACAGTCCCCCTCATTCCTCAAGCCAAGAAATGTTGTGGCTTTCCGCAGCTACTGTAGCTCCATTAACCGCTCCAACATGTCCGGGGTGTCCCGACTCAGCGTCGGGTCCGTTGAGGCTATGGACCTGTCCACAACGGCTTCTTATCACTCTGCATCTGGCACTGCAACACCAGTGCAGAAAAGACAGAGCTCCAATAGCTCTCTCAATCAGGTAACCATACAGGGACATAATTCAAATTTTAAAACAGAGCCACAGTGTTTTGCATCAGCTGTCCAGTTCCAGAATCCCTCATTTAAAGTAGCTGGTAGTAATAACTCCTGGCAGGAGGTTTCACGAAAGACCACAGGGGTTCAGATTGTCAAAGACTGCATCTTTTGCACACCTGTGCAGTCTTTTAAGCGTTGCTTTGTTCTTCAGTCGCGCACAGGACGCGTCAAGTTGGCTGAGTTGGAGAGGAAAAAAAGTACAGTGGGAATCCTCAATTCTGCCTTTGATTTCGATTATTGAAACTGAAAGCTTATTTTGATTGATTTTTGATTCAATATTGAAATTATGACACCCCTAATGTTGCTAATGCTGCTAATGCCAATTGTGTGTGTTTACATCCAGTCAGAGTTTTCATAAAGCTTTTGTAGTTTCTGTAATGGCATCTTCCAAACATGGTGGGGCACCTTTCACATGTGCTCCAGATCATAGATATAAATGAGTAGACACCACATTGGCCTTTGGGTCGTACGTCAATGTCGCTGCCGTACTGGACAGGTCAAGACTGGACTATAAACGAATACTTGTAAACGAGGGAGCGGCGATTTTCCTGTATAAAAATTACTATAATGTTCATTTCTCAACTGATCTCAAAGAGTGCTGTTATAATCAAGGGTTTATGATCTATGTGGACGAAGGATAAAAAAAAGTTTCGTTTTTTTCCTACCTGAATTTTTTCAGGGCATAAACATCACAAATATTATTGAAGGGCAGTTGTACTGAATTAGATGTCCATGTGCAGTTTTTACTAAAAATCTGTTGTGTCATTTTGCCATTTTTCATGTTTCCTTTTATTTCCCTCTCACATATCAGACTCCTCAGCCCATGTCAACATCTCACACCCCTTTCAGGACCCCAAAGAGCGTCAGAAGGGGTGCACTGCCTGTTGAGGGTGCTCCCATTTTAGGAACTCCTGACTATTTGGCACCAGAGCTTCTTTTGGGAAAACCACATGGTGAGAAAGGAATTTTTCTTTAAAAAGCACCACAACATTGCCTCTGTTTTTGATCAAAAAATAGCCCGATGTAGTTTTATAGTATTGACATTAGATGGTTCTTATTATAGTCCTTGTGACAGACCTTCTCTTTGAGTTTCAGGAGGTTGTCAGTGTGGTAAGTTTATAATGATGTTGCTGTTTTTGCAAGCAAGCTTGCATGATCACCAGCCTGCTAATACGCTAGAGGAAATGAGCTGATTCTTCCCCCCATTTTCCTTTTTTCCCCACTGGTTCTGTTTCTGCCCCTTGGATTGGTGAATGAACTGCGGGCCTGATCAGAGGGAAGGGGGACAGCATTTTAAACATGTGATTACAAAGGTTAAAAAAAAATGGGATTGTATCCTAACATTAAACTAACAACATTGCTAAAAGTTGGGGAACCACATTTGTGGAGGCTGATGTGCTTTTAACTGGATAAAAGGGTTTTTCGGCTCTTAAAATCTGCAGTTTTGGGGTAATCCTGGAGTGTAGTCGATGTGCTGTGGCACTGGCTTTATTTTTGACATTTAGCAACTGACATGCAAAATGTCATCTAATAATAGCCTATTGATCTGACGTGCTATTATTCATTCAAATGTTAACATGCTGAAGGCAATATTTGCTGTCAGTTGCACAATGCCACTTTGTAGCATTATCACTGCTATTTGGATTCATGAACAGTGGGTCTTTGACATGAATGGTCCTGTGTGGAAGTATTTATTCATCTGCCGTCAAGTATTTTTCTCTTCTCAATAATAAATTATGATTATTGTAATTTTAGATCCTTGCAGAAGCAAAATTACTTCTTTAAAGCTACGACATTCACAAGGTTCATGTGTGTTAAAGTAAATTCCTTTTGATCCTCTTCAGTTATTTATTGTTCCACATGTGAATGAAAGAATGTGAAGTTGAATCCCTTCATCCTCAGTCTAACTCAGTCCCTGCTTCTGCCACCGCAGTATAATTAGAGCACACTCTAACAGGAATTACAGTGTTTGAAGCCAGCAGCAGCTGTATGAAATGTGACTTTTCTTTGCCCTCGTCCAGACTTCATGGTGGATTGGTGGGCGCTAGGCGTGTGTCTTTACGAGTTCCTCACAGGCGTGCCACCTTTCAACGACGAGACGCCTCAGCTGGTCTTCCAGAATATTCTCAACAGAGGTGCGTTTGGTTTTATTTTACAGGAGATTCAAACCTAAATTTTCTGCCGTTTCTGCATGAAAAATTACTTTAACCATTGATTGATTATCAAAATAGTTTCATTCTTTTTTACCACTTGCCCAGTCAGGCAAGTGAGTCGCTGGATTTAGTAGCCATTTATTTACCCTGGTGAAATGGGCAACTGTTACTGTTGAGCCCTGAAAAATGCTCTAAAACACGGGGTTTATGGGGACATAAAGCCTGTATTTGATGATCAGCATGCCTAATATTACATATACTTCCAAACCATTGTTTGGCAGGTTTAGCTGAACAATTGACTTGGTAATGTTAATGCTTTTATTGCTTCTTTTACTACCTGAACAACTTTAGATATTCCCTGGCCAGAGGAAGAAGAGGAACTGTCTGCAGACTCGAGAAATGCGATTGAAATCCTCCTGACAATGGACATGACAAAACGAGCTGGTCTAAAGGGTGAGGGCCACTTTTTGTTTTTATAAATTTGAAATTCATGAATTTGACCTGATAAGGTCTGAAAGCTGAAATGCCGTTAATAAAGTTAATGCAAGGGATGGGTCATGTGCAGGGTTTTTGTTTTATTTATTTATCTATTTATTTATTACTTTTTCTGTTATTTTACTGCATATGTTTTTGATCCAACCCAGTTTGGACAAATTCTTAGATTATGTATGAGAACTTAAAGTAAGGATTTAGCCTGTTCATTAATTAGCTGTAGGGAGGGGGATTATCTCATAATAAAATGCACATATTGGCTTTAGTTTCAACACCCATTAGGGGTTTCATGATTCTCCAAATCCATAATCTGATTTGACTTTTGATTTTAATTTGGTTCAATTTTTACTTTTCAAACATTTTTTAAGCACTGATGCCTGTGCCTTTGTTAAACTATCGAGATGAGAATCAACAGATCATTTCTTTTTTACCCTGATGACTGTGATTTACATTTTGAAATTCTTTAAAAATACTGTGTTGTCTTTGTTGTGTCTTTTTTTCCCTTCGGACACACACTGCACGCCCAAGTAGGCTGAGTATAAGTAAATTTAAATGTAGGTAGGCCTGCAAGTAACAATTATTTTCATTATTGATTTAACTGGAAATTATCATCACAATTAATTAATTAATTAATCATTTAGTCTGTAAAATATCCAAAATGCCCAAAGTGACGTCTTCAAATTGCTTCTTTTGTTTAACCAACAATCCAAAATCCAAAGACTCTTTACATTTAAAACGCTGGAACGTAGCCTGTTATCAGACTGGATTGTCTAGTTTTACTTCATTTCCATATTCAGAGAAACAGCCAGCTCAGTGGAGGGGCGGGATTTGAAAGTCTGGAACCAGCGAATGTTTGACATTTTTGCTTGAAAAGGATTGGCAGTTGGCAATTACTTTTGTTTTGTCTAATTGTTGCAGCATTAACTGTGTCGGAGACTTGTTAAAATAAAAAGTGTGTTCTGATCTTTTCTTTCTTTTTTTTTTCTCTTTTTTTTTTTTTGAACTTA
>JAJHUR010073324.1:13242-34772 GCA_027495735.1 Lutjanus campechanus
GTTTTTATAAATTTGAAATTCATGAATTTGACCTGATAAGGTCTGAAAGCTGAAATGCCGTTAATAAAGTTAATGCAAGGGATGGGCCATGTGCAGGGTTTTTGTTTTATTTATTTATCTATTTATTTATTACTTTTTCTGTTATTTTACTGCATATGTTTTTGATCCAACCCAGTTTGGACAAATTCTTAGATTATGTATGAGAACTTAAAGTAAGGATTTAGCCTGTTCATTAATTAGCTGTAGGGAGGGGGATTATCTCATAATAAAATGCACATATTGGCTTTAGTTTCAACACCCATTAGGGGTTTCATGATTCTCCAAATCCATAATCTGATTTGACTTTTGATTTTAATTTGGTTCAATTTTTACTTTTCAAACATTTTTTAAGCACTGATGCCTGTGCCTTTGTTAAACTATCGAGATGAGAATCAACAGATCATTTCTTTTTTACCCTGACAACTGTGTTGTCCTTGTTGTGTCTTTTTTCCCTTCGGACATGCACTGCACGCCCCAAGTAGGCTGAGTATAAGTAAATTTAAATGTAGGTAGGCCTGCAAGTAACAATTATTTTCATTATTGATTTAACTGGAAATTATCATCACAATTAATTAATTAATCATTTAGTCTGTAAAATATCCAAAATGCCCAAAGTGACATCTTCAAATTGCTTCTTTTGTTTAACCAACAATCCAAAATCCAAAGACTCTGTACATTTAAAACGCTGGAACGTAGCCTGTTATCAGACTGGATTGTCTAGTTTTACTTCATTTCCATATTCAGAGAAACAGCCAGCTCAGTGGAGGGGCGGGATTTGAAAGTCTGGAACCAGCGAATGTTTGACATTTTTGCTTGAAAAGGATTGGCAGTTGGCAATTACTTTTGTTTTGTCTAATTGTTGCAGCATTAACTGTGTCGGAGACTTGTTAAAATAAAAAGTGTGTTCTGATCTTTTCTTTCTTTTTTTTTCTCTTTTTTTCTTTGAACATACACCAGAGCTGAAGCGTCACCTCCTGTTTGAGGGCCTGGACTGGGACGACCTGCAGAACCAGCCGATGCCTTTCATCCCTCAGCCAGAGGACGAGACCGACACCTCCTACTTTGAGGCAAGAAACAACGCTCAGCACATCGCCGTGTCCGACTTCAGTCTGTAGAGTCACAAACATTAACAAGTAAGAGTTGTATCGATGCAGCAGTCGACAAATTCTGGCTGCTGATGAATCGCCAAATAAAAACACAGTATTCATGTGGATTCTGATGGTTTCTGTTCAAGGTTGTAATATTTTTAAAAACCTTTTTACTTATGTGCAATCACTGGTCATAAGAAAGTGCTCAGTTACTGTAGTTCTGTATTGTAGAAAGTAAACTTTTCTTTTTTTTTAAATTTGGTATTACCACATTCTACAGTTATGGCTCTTAAATTAGGCTCTTCTACTAGCAAAATACTGTTTGCTACTGCTTTACTTTATAAAAGGTCTTGATTTCTGTATTGTTATTGTTATACTGATCAAACACGAAATAACTTTGTATATATGTTCATGTAAATATGGTACCTACTGCCTCATGTTTACCTCTGATTTACTGCTGCACTGTTCATCATTGTAATGTTCCCCTGCTTAGACTGGATGGGCGGGCCTCCCGATTTTCTCTTCGAGGGGTACAATACTGATGTAGAAAAACCTGCTAATATATTCATGAATAATGTATTTTATATGTAAATCTTGTTAATAACCTTTAGTGTGTGTCGTTTTAAGACAAGAGTATGGACTTTGTTCTCTAACAGGACTGTTGTTTTGCTGTTTTTATGTCCTTTGTGTTTGTAATTTTGACGTGATATCTCCTTTCCATTTTCCACACTACTAGTTTTTTAGATAAATTCACTTGGATCTCTGATACTTTATGAAATTTTATCTTGTTCACTCTAAGAAAGAAGTAAAATACAAATAAAATCTGTTTGTAACAAGCTGTACTTTGTGCCATTTTTAAGTTATCAAACATCACAATGACAAAATTGAGATGAAATGGAGATAAACTGAGACTGAAGATTGGAAACAACTAGCAATCGTATTCTTTTCTCTTAATTTAAAATATGTAAAATATAGAACAAACTAATTAATAAGGTGGCATGCTGAGGATTAATTCTTTAGTCTCACAGCATGAGACTGGTGGTACGTCAGCAGATATTTCTGTATTTCCTGGTGGCAGCAGGCCTGGCTTTTGTTACCTGCAATATTCAACTGTGTGTCATTGCAGAGTTAATTAAAACAGACATGATCTGCATCGTTTGTATAACTGTCTTCATAAATACCCTCCAATTTATAACTGAGTTTTAGTTATTTCAGTAAGATATTTGTCTAATCCAATCACTTTAGCATCCTTTATAATTTGAAAATCAACTGAAACAAGATCAAAATTTCTCCACCAGGAGTTGACTATGGCCACTTCTGGCTTAAATAGCCATTTTGATTTTTGAAAGTGTAGGAATGGATTCAGCATCAAAGGTAACCTCCAAACCACTCCAGTATTCTCCAAATCGGCCAAGCAGTTGCTGAAATATTGTCCGTATATGTAATTGTGCAAATTACCCAACATATGCAAGTTAGCATCCGGCAGTTTCTGCATGATTTGGACCCATACTGTATATTTCTAACATAAAACTTTGGGGTGCTCAACATTTCCAGGTTCACACTGCTGCTTAATAGACTAGAAAATTTTGTCCTGAACGCTATTAACACACACGGACACACTATGGTGGCCACCAGAGAACAAAGTTTGCAAACCAGATAGCAAAACCCTCAGGACTCAAACAGGATAACGGTGGCATTCCAAGTAAACTCTTGCTGATTTTACCAGGCATTTACTTAATAACTTCAAACTTTTTAGGGACCAGTAGCCACCCTCAAGACAGAAAGTGAGTAAACATATTTCCCAACAACGTATTGAAATAATCAGAACAAATTCAAATGCTTTATGAAAACTTTATTTGAGGCTTGGATTATCACATGCAGACACCACTCTATCCACAGGCAGAGAGGTTGAGAAAGCCTTGGTACATTTCAGTAGAAAGGTAAACTTATTACTTTCTTATTAAAACATAATGGCTCTGAAAAGATTAGTGCTATTGCAGATGCACACCTCTGTAAATATGATATAGTACTCTATATTAATAATTCATGGGAATGCAATTAAAATACTGCATTTTAATCTGAACTGTACAGCTATTTTATACAATTTGTATAGATCTCACGCTGCTTTGCAAAACAATTCATGATTACTGTCAGTCACACAAAAATCTTTCCACAATATTCATACAAACATTATTACATCACACATTAAAATTATACAATATAGAAAAACGTGACAGCGTAAACAACACAGACAGACAGTGACAGGAGTTATGCATTAATAATCAGATAGTTGACTACCTCATGGCTCACTAGGTAGTATGATTAATGATTATTTGGTCCAGCACTGGAACAGTTATGCTACAATATGTGACAGTAAGAAATCATAATGCCACCTACAGAATGAATGTACCTTATGATGTTGAGGCACTTCTTCTATTTGAAAAAACGATGAAGAGTCAGACCACGTCGACGAAGGCCACGTCCACGCTGCAAACCTTAGTGCTCAAGTCTGATTTATTCCTCAGATATGATTACTTTGTTTGTTTGTCTGTTCACATTTTCTTTTGAATGTGGCAAATATCCAATAGATTCTAATGTGAACTGGTCACAGGCTTGAATGCGTACAAAGACGCCACACGCTGTTGTACGGAATTAAACATGGAGGCCACTGAAGTCAGAATTTACAGCTCGAGTTATAATTTGATGGGCAGTGGAAACCAGCAAAGTAGATTTTTTTTTTCAGGATACATTTAGCTGTATCTGTCTCCACGAGAATCTTGCACCAAACTTCAATACTTTAATGGCACCGACCGAATTGCTTCCATACTATCAAGTATCAAAAAATACCTCATCATTCAACACTAAATTTCAATGCCTTGGGTGTAAATTTCCAAATTGTGGTTTATTTTCTATGCTGTAAAACTGCATTGAATATAAAAATGCCAAGGTGCTAAAACATAACACTACACACAGACAAGTTAAAGGAGCAATATGTAGCAACTGCACATCTAAAAATCTAAAAAGTCCAAAAAGCGAGCTGGAGCCAAGGACGGTATGTTAATTATGTTAAAATCCTATTTAATATACGATCTATGGTTGAAGCGAGTTGTTTCATGCACCAACTCCTCCCCAGACCTGAGGAAGCTCTGCAGGCTGCAGGAGCACCGCAGGATAAATGCAATATCATAAATTGATGATAACAAGCGACAACAAGTCCTCCACTGTTTACTATTTATAACCGTAAATCATCTGTCAATGTAAAGTTAAGGCATTTATCCTCAAAACAAAAGCCCACTGCTCTGAAAATACACACTCTGGAGTTGGAGTTCTGTCTCTGTCTGCCTTTACTGCCCGCGAGACTCCATTAACAAATTGCTCAATTTAAACATTATAAACATCTACTCCTTCTAAAAGATTATCAATGATTTCTTACAACTCATAAAAAGACACTAATTGCTACCAGAACTGGAAATTTTCGGAATGATACCCAGCCCTACTCTTGCAGCAAGACATCAGGGACATTTAGGATCACATGTGAAACTGAACTGAAAAGATCAGTTTTTAGGTGATTTGTGCTGTTCAGACAGTCATTAAAAAAAACAAACCAACAGATCTGAGTCACAAATGAGCAAAAAATCAGATTTGAGCCACCTTTGCCTGCAGTCTGAACGTAGCAATAAAGCACTGAGACGATATGCAGTAGGACAGGTGATAAGAACCTCGTCTAACCTAAACACGACAATTAGCAGTCACTTTAAAACATAAACCTCACTTATACGGCTAAAATCTGGCCGGCGCTGCCTCCATTGTAACTGTTGCTAAAAGCAATAAATATTAACTTATTCTCAGAATTTAAAAGAATCTCACACATGAATATATTATTACATTCAATCCTCCCTTCTAAACTATTACAGTTATTACAACATTTCATTATAGCAGCATTACCTGGGCAACTAATAAAAGTGAATTGTGAAAATGTATAACCACATCAAGCATATTATGCTTAAAACGAGAAAGTATCGGGGCCCATTTTTTTGTGCAACAAAGCCTTTGTTATGGAAATAATTGAGAAGCTATCGCAGTTGGTTCACAAACACGCCGACAATATCCCAACTCCGAGTTCCCCCTCTCAACACAAACTGTTTCTTACAGAGAAAAAGGATCCAGTACAGTGGTATTATCTCGAAAAGTTGTATAATCCATACATTCATGGTTCTATTTGATTCCACTTCCGCAGTACAACACACTTGAGAGATCTCGCCCTCTCACTTGTTACTCTAGGCGCCTTCTTCATAGTGCAAAAGCAAATTACTGGGCTGTGGGTCTAAGCAGGGGGGAGTTACAGCCATTAGAAACCCAAAGCAGAGACATTTAGAGGATTCCTCTTCATTATCTGTGTCCATGGGTGTTTGGTTGAGAGCAGGTTCAGTTGATTCGTCTATTAAAGAAGGAGAAAGTTAAGGAGTTAAATCTGGTGTCGCATGAAGATGACGTTAGATCTGTTGATATTTTGCTGTACAAGAATACCTTCTCCTCCTCTGCAGATACAGGCGAATAAGCCACTGAACCACAAATGGCCAGATAACAGCAAAGGCCAAACTGGTCGGAGAAATGTCAAAAGGCCACCAGGATGGTCTCTAGGGAATAAAATAAATAAATAAATAAATAAATTATAACAATAACAATCAGCATTATTTCAAATGAAACCGTGACTCATCATAGCCATCAAATATGTTTAAATCTTTGTAGTTCACACTGCGAAATAAGGCTACTAATTATAACTAATTATATAAATACATAAGCAATATCATTATATAATTAAATGTTTATTATCTAATTAAATGCTTAAAGAAATGAATAAATATCTGATTACTACTTTGATGGATGAAGTGGACACATTTATTTCACTGCAGTGAGCTGCACTGTGGATAAATAAAAGTAAATAAATAAATAAAATGATAACTAAATAAATAAATGTGTAAATAACTGAATTTAAGTATAAGAGTACATAAATAATAAATGGGAAAAAAATAATAATATTCCAATTAATAAACATACCAATGTTTAAATAAATAAATTTAACATTTAAATATTTAACGTCTCATTTAATGTGTGATTTATTTATTTATGGTGACAAATAAGCATTAAATCATATAAATATTTACTTAAGCATTTTATTATATAATAATGTATCTAATGAACATTAAATAATATAATTATTATTTACTCACTTAATTATTTCATCTATGTAGTTAATGTGTACATGGTTGTAGTTCTGCTGAATATGCAGGGTTTTAAGAGCCAAAAATGATATAAATTGATATATGCTTAAATAAATGAACACATATATAATGACTTCAAAATACTTTTGATGGAGAAAGCTGACACATTTATTTATTTCACTGCACTTAGTTGTGATAAACAAAAGTATACATAAATAAAATTATAAACAGATAATAAGAATTTACTTTTTTGTTTATTGAAGCATTTAATCAGATAATGATGTAATTATTTATACATTTAGTTTCGGCAGTTTGAAACATGGTTTTGGTGTATGATCATGGCTTATTTTCTTTCTCTAAATTAAACAAAACAAACAATGTGAAAACAGTTTACCTGACTCCTCTTATTCACTGGGAGTGGTGCATAAGTTGGAGACAGAGACATTGATCTTGCCTGCAGAGAGTGAGAAAAAAAATAAAAAGAGGAAAGTCCATAAACTGGTGAAAGCAAAAAAGTAAACACTAAAAACAAAATATGAGTGAGAAGTACAAAGTGCAAACCCCCTTATCTTCACTGAAATCACAGCTTAACTGGATCTGTGTTAATTTTTACACAGTTTACTGTTTAACTGCAGCGTTAATCATAATGTGAAGATGGAAATGGAATTTAAAATGTAGTTAGATTTTGATTATGATATATAGATGAAAAAATAATACAATAAAATAATAAACCTGCTCAATACTTAAGTCACAACTTGTATGTCTGCTGCAGACTGCCTCTGCACTCTGTACCAACTCTTCTGCATTGTTACTCTACTCTAAATGACAATTTAGAAAGTGATCTGCCTTGACGCACAATTGACATTTCACAGACAACAGACACATATCGTCACCCTAATAAAAGAACTCTAATGCTCCAAAGACTCAAACATAAATAACCACTAAAATACATAAGTAAGGTAAAATGCCAAGTCGACGACTTCTTCTTCTGAGTGATGGCTGCTGGGAAAAAAGGTACGTCTCTTTCTGAAGCTAATAAATGAGAAACTCAGACTGGTCTGACCTGGCTCGCAGTGAGAGCCTCGAGGGTGTGCAGCCTCTCCAGGACGCTCTGCATGTCCTCCTGCAGCCGAGCCAACGCCACAACGATCTGCTCATTCAGGCTCCCTCCAGGTGCCCCGGCTGCTCCCCAGCGGTCCCCGTCCCCGTCTCCACCACCGTACGTGGGCATCAGAGGTCCAGAGCCGAGGCCTGGAGACCTGGAGCCTAAAAACACAGAAAAGATTTACAGATGTTCAAACAATGTCTACACTGAGTCAGATAATGTACAGCTGAACATAATGATTATTTTCATTATTGACTAATGTCATAATTTTCTCAATTAATCAGTTTATCTTTTGGCCCTTAAAATTACTGTATAGTATATTATTATCAGTATTATACTTGTAGTGTCTGTAAAATGTCATTTCAAGTCAGGGTGGAAACAGAAATATGCTGAGACATCTTTCTAGGCAACAAGAGCATAAATTCCAGGAATTCCATATATTTCACACCCTACGCACGAGTCCCACTGCTTCCCAACCGAGCAGCACGTCGGTTACAGAGTAAAAATCCTGTTATAATAACATTAGCACAACGCAAACAGGCTTAAAGTTTTTTTTCTTTGACAACAAACCTAAATGCAAATAAATACTGTGCAAATATTATCTCATGTCAGGCATTTTAGATCAGATCTCAGTCTTTTGTAACTTAAGGTCAACTTCTGATTGTTAAAAATGTGAAACATGAAAAATAAATGAGAAAAATAAGCTCCTCTGCACTCGTAAAGGGTTTCTTTGTGCAAGCTACAGAAGAAGCAACCACGATCAGACCGATAAGCAGAATCAATAATGGTATGGTATAATCGGTATTGATAAAATCCAATCAATTCGCATCCCTATGAAACACAATACCAAACAAGATCAAGCCTCCGCAGACTTTGAATCAAACCTCGGATCTTCCGAGTATAAACATCCTGTCAGAGCAGCCTTACCTCTTCCTCTTCTGACCACAGAGCTGTCCTTCATGTCAACATTTAGTCTCTGCCTCTGCGTCATCGCTCCACCGTTCTCTCCATCCTCCCCTCCACATGTGATGACCTGCGGTGGACCATGAACGTCCTCCTGGTGCTCCTGCGTTGCCTGCGGCTCCACCAGAGGAGGCAGGACGTGGTTCTCCTCTTCATCCAGGTCGTCCAGGGAGCGATTATGCTCCGAGCTCTGGAGAAGAAGCATATCATAACGAATCAGTGGTGGACCCAGAGCTACAAACACTGTAGTAAAGAGGAGGTTTTATGTGGTTTCTTGCCTCTTCTTGGCCAAACTGGTCCACAGAATCACAGTAGACTTCGCTGTCTGAGTCACTGGCCAGGTGAATGGGGCCGGACATATCTACGCTGGGATCTGAAAGCGGTACAAAGGGCACAAAAAAAGAGAACAGAAGAGCTCAGACTCAACCTGTATTGTAATGTGGAGTAAAGTGCACTGTAATGAACAAAGGAACATGGAGGAGGGCAGCGTTCACTTCATTTCGTGGGCTTTGTGTGTTTGTGTTTGTGTGTGTGTTTCAACAGAGTCATTACTTTAATCGATTAGGAGTGTCCCAGGAGCAACTGATGTGTGAAGTGTTAAGATTCAGTGGCTGCCACAGCTCGGGGAATGAAGCTTAGCAGATTATCTGATCACATGGTGCACTGATACACAATACAGCACAAGCAGCGGCTGAGGTGAGTGCAGAGTCCTCAGTAACCATTTTGAAGCATTTCATACACAGCGTAGCATCATGAAACTCATACTGCTTTAACTTCCAAAATTAGCGCGTACACGCAGGGTTTTGAACTTGCTAAAAATAGGTGACTGACCCTTTTTACATTGCCAGTAGACGAGCGGTGCCTTTTGTTTTTTGTTTTATTTTCTGACGCACACCGGAAGACAGAGACTCAACTCATGTCTGTGCAGGAGGACAGAGAGAAAATTTTTTTTTAAAAACTGAATCTCTGTGGTTTGAAGTTTATTTTCTCTCCTGTGTCGCTGTTTGTACTTTCAGGTATCTGCTTTCAGCTGTATTGTTTACTTATTGTTTATCCCCATCAGCTGCAACCAGGGTAGCAACTCTTCTTCCTGTCGTCCACATATAAAACATGACAAAGTCATACAACATACATTACACCCCCTGCCACCGCTCGAATCCCCTCCTACCTACCCTAATAATAATAACTTAAAAAATAGAACAACCCACTACTTTTCACTTAGTAGAAGGTGGTAACAAAACAGGATCCCTGGGAAGGTACAAGTAACAATGAACACAGCATTGACATACATTTAAAGCTGCTAAGATTAATCAATCGATTGATTATTAATCAACTACTAAACCAATTGCCACCTATTTTTGACAATCAATCAGTCAGTTTAAGTCAAATTTTTCTAATTCCAGCTTCCCGAATATGAACACTCTCTGTTCTCCCTTCTCCTCCACGTCTGTAAACTGAACGTCCTTGGATTTATGGTCAAAACAAGACATCCGAGGACAACACTGATCACTGATTCCCCACCATCGCCTGACATCAATGGACCATATAACCAATTGATCCATTGAGAAAATAACTGACAAGTAAATCAACAATGAAAACTAGTGTTAGAATAAATGTTTTTAGTTGTTTTTTTGTGTTAAGTTACTGCTGATGAAAACACGTTTCCTGATTTCTGCCTCTTCATAAAACGTAAAAGCTTTCAAACAACAAAATAAAAGGAGACATTTATTGGGATGAATTTACAGGAAATAAAACGCTTATCCACCATTTTACAGCTGCGTGGCTAAAGACAAGCTTGTCATTGGTTAAATACACAGCTTCAAGCGAGTGTAAACACCTCTGTACTCCGCGGACAGACAATCAAATTGAGTCAAGCCAAGCAGCATGTGTGGGAGAAAAAGAGAGCAAAAGCGTCCCAGAGGTTACTGAAAGTCATCTGACTCACGGAGTGAATGCTGATTGGATCCTTTCCCACTTGTGTCTAGTGTAAAAGGGGTTTCAGTGTTTCTCACCTGTGTGGTGACCGTTGAGCAGAGGCTCACTGACTGAACCCTCCTGGGAGTCGTCGCTGTTCAGGGCGGCCCTGGAATGACTCCCATTAATCAGATGTGTGACCCCGTTGGCCACTTTACCGTTCGACAGGGGAGCTTTGTGCCTCCTGGATGAACTCTTCTTCTTTGGCTGAGAAGCTGCTGATTTCTTGTCTGAAATAAAATCCCAACAAAGAAAATTATGTCAACTAAATGTTTCTTTCTAAAAAAATATTTTGGAGTTTGTTTTCTTTTTACAATTTTATTACCTTTTCTGACCTCCCTTATCACCACTTCTTCTTCTTCTTCTTCTTCCTCCTCCTCCTCCTCTTCCTCCTCCTCCTCCTCCTCCTCATCCTCATCCTCCTCTTGTGCGTCTTCCTCTGACGTTTCCCTCACTTCTTTTGGTTTGAGCCTGGCAGGACGAGTCTCCAGAGTGCCGTTCATCTCCATCGTTCTGATGATGCTCTTCGTTACACTCTTCGACGTAGCTTTATTCAACATTGCACCAAAGCCTGTGCATCAACACGGATTACATTACACTAATACCAAAAGACAATGCTTCCTTTAATAAATAGGGTTAATAATACATTTTCAACTTAATGATTACATCAAAACAACCTGTTTACATGAGCTTGAAAGACCAATATTTGAAGTCTTTGTCAACTGAATGAATGGCAGTTTGGAGCTGTCATTAAAGTAGTGCTGGGTAGTATAGCTGCAAAATGTTTAGTCTCAGTCAGTATCGATAATTACCGATCGATAGATTATTTTGACCTATTTCTCATAAAGATCAGAATAAAAAAAGATTGAATTTCACCACTTTATTTTGAATTTAACAGCCTTGCTTTGAATTTGGTCCACTTTATCTATCAAGGCACACAACAAATAAACTAAAAATGTTATACTGGTGAGCAGTATCATATTTCCTGTCCTTTTTTTTATTAGCAATGTTCTTATTGCTATTTATAAAGTGGCTATTGCTCAAAAACCTTAAATATGCCATCTCACATGTTCTGCACCATTAATTCAGCATGTGTGACATGACTGCTAATAAGCACTAAAAGCATCTACGCTATAACACCAGACAAACACTATATCTCCAGAATCAAATATTTACGAGGTAATATACTTGCCTTCCAGTTGCCTAGCAAACATTGTCAAACGGGCTGAGCATCGGACAAGAGGCAAATTATAAAAGGTTAAGCTCCACATGTTTTTAATATCACAGACAAATAAAGTGAAAGGAGGAAGAGTTACACCTCGTCAAATAGACCCACCTGTGCTCAGGTCTGATATCTGTGAGATCTTCTTCTTCTCCTCGATTAGCTCGTAGAACGGGCCAAGGACGCGCAAGAGCTCCTCCACCTCATCTGTCATGGGCATACCCTCCAGGATCTGAGCGTCAAATACAGCAACAAATGTCAATGAGGGATAAGATAGTCAAAGAGATAGAGAGGGATAGCTCAGGGATAGTTGTTTGTGTTATTGTGTGACTTTGGTGAGTCTGCACTAACCCTTTAAAACACAGAAGTCACACAATAACACAAACAAACTAAGTGATGAGGCAGTGGTAGACAAGCAACTCCTGTGTTCTGCAACGTAAAATTTACTTTTTTGTCAGAGGAGTCTGGTTGCTTTGGGGAGAACAATATTTGGCTTATATAGCAGTAGTTTATTGTGCCCAAGGCTGTCTGATGTAAGGTAAGGTGGTGAAAGTCTTCTGTCCACAACGGTTCTTTGCTTTGCTTCCTATATCTGCTGCTTCCCCAAACTGGGGGCATCCCAACCACCATCTACTGTAGGTAATACACTGACTATAGATAAATACCTCATACAAATCAACTTCAAACCATCCGAACTATTCCTTTAAAGATCAAATTTCTAGTATTCCTGCACAATAAAACCATTACATCTTCTCTAAAAGTAACTTTAATGGCAAAAACATACCAGCTTCATTTCATCAACATAGGCTGCCATCGCTTCTTCTTTTGACATGTCTCCAAGAGAATTCCATGCATCCCTGAAGAATTAAATCAAACAGAAACAGCTTTATTTTATCACTTTGTCTGGTAAAAAGCAGGGCCCTCTTTAGTATAAAATGTTCAAATCATCAAAATTATCTTGGAACTCTTTTGTGCCAGTTTTACACTCTGTAAATAAGAACAGTTTGTTTTAGGCCACTGTGTTCTCTGTTAGCTGTGGGTCCAAGGCTGACAGAAACTTAACTGTTCATTAGTAACAAGATCTATTCTTAAACTAAGTGTTATTTCAAACAACACCAATGTAATGGGACCATGAACTTGTCGAGCCTAGTGGGTAAGAGGTTACGTTCCAAGCAGAGTCCAGAGATTACCTTACACAACTTGAGACTAAACAGACAGAGACAAGCGGAGAGAAATGTTGCTCTGTCTTGTTTTGCAGAGTGAAAAAAGGAACATGTTGAACAACATGCTCAAGTAAAATATTGTTTCAAGGGTTTATCCAAAATTAATTTCATAATGTGCCTTGAAGACTGTGGCGTTCATGTGACTTGTGTTAGTCAGCTCAGCCTTGAAGGAAAACTTTTCTTCAAAGTGACAAATATAAGTACCAGAGAGAATTACCTGTGTAATTGAATACACTAACATTTTTGTCTGCACTTTAGCAAGAAGTAGTACATATTGATTGACTGTAAATTTCCTTTTGCCATTACCATTTTGCTTTGCCAACTGCATCCCAGAAGCCAGGTCGGGGTATATTGCACGCTCCCACAGTGGCTTGTTTGTAGTAGCTGTAGAACTTGAGCATCATGTCATTGGACGGCTGAAAGGGACCTGAGGGAAATAAACTTTGATTATCAAAAGGTACCTATTAAGAACATGCAAGACTATTGACATATTTTGACAAACTAAACAATATTATATTTGAAATAGATATAAACTAATCATTTAGACATCAAATGAGAGACTACACTTCCATTCTAACTAAACTGTTCTCATTTAATTTGGGGCAATATACATTAAAATGTCAGAGAGGTGGATTTTGGTGGGCTTTATAGGGACGTTTGTCCTCTTCTTCCTGTTTCCTGTCTCTGACATATCTGTGAAGGCTCTGAGACCACAAAGACTTTCACAAGTCACTGTTGTCATAGTGCATTATTAAGTTGCAGACGGCTGGCAGGGATTCAAGTCTGTGCACTCCTCGTAAAGTGGATTACGCCTTTTAAATCGCACAATATCCAGGCCGGTCCAAGCTGTTGCACTGCACCTGACTGAGGCTGATACCTGTCAACCAGTCTCTGCGGTGAACTGGTTAAACTGGCCCTGAACAGCAGGTCGCAGACTGGTGTGGTCGATCACTCACCATCAGGGGGTAAACTCTTGATCACTTTGACAGCGGCATCAAATCTCAGCTGGATCAAACGCCTCTCATCCTCCACTGTAGCAACACTCTCCACCTCCATTGTGTCACACTGGGACAGTCAACACAAAACCTACAGCCAAACAGACAGTAAATAAACACACCGTTGCGATGATACAAGCGCCAACAAGATAGATAAATAAAATCTTACTTCTACAATAGCATTTATGCTAGCTCTTGATCACAACAATACAACGCCAATGCTACTAGCTAAACTAAAGTTACAGTAGCTACAGTCTGTTATGTCCACCAGTAGGAGGAGGTTGTGTCGGTTTGTGTATGTAGGACACCCATCTAATATGCGACACACTACTAATTACCTCCGTATTTGTGCTTAGTACTATCTTTACTTCTAAACTTTCGGTGAAAAAGCTCAAAATCGTTGACACTTACCGTTAAAGTCAACGGCCTATCTGTTTGTCAGAAGGCGACCTGTCTTTAGCCCTCGACCAGACGCCATGAACAGTACAATAAAGCGGTGGTGTCCAGAAGGTAACCCTTGATATACGGACCTCTCGCGAGATTTGTATATTTCGTTTCTTGGTTGTGCGCCTTTTGCAAACTAATAATGTTTCATGCTGTGACAAAGTTTTGGTTGACAAAGGGGTAGGTTTATGGATAGAAAAGACTTGGTGAGGGTTGGAGAAATATCAATATTTGGGTTAAAATTATTACTCTCGCGAGACCTTTGCGGGGCTGGAGTTCTCTTCTAAATACGACCCCAACGAACCCAGACAGAGGTGTACTCTGGGAGGTGTAGTTCTCTGCCGGATATCGATATTTCCTACAAAAGCCACAATCCTTCGCGCATAGTGGAAATGTAGTTTCAAGACCTTAAAGCGGCTTTTACGGAGAAACTAAAATTGTGCACTGAATAACTCGAAAAAAGTATTAATAGTGAAATATAAAAAATGTTATGTTGTAATGTTTCTCTGCCATAGCGCATTCATAACATACATCCACTTTATCTACAGTTTAGATTAAAACTACATATCCCATCATGCTCTAGTCATGATCCATGTTTTTTTTCAGTTGGAAGAGTGATAGGTGAATGGGATAGAAAAGCAAAAGCTCTCACTCTGTCTTGATTTTTGAATAACACAAGTTGCTGTAAGTCAAACATAACTTAGTTCCAGTCCTCAAATATGAGGATCTGCTGCGTTTCTATGTAGCTCATTTTCACCAATGAGATGAAAAACATCCTGTAACTCATTAGAAACTTTTTCAAAATGAATGCTGTAATGATTAATGGATCATTGATCAACTATTAAATTAATCACCAACTATTTTGATTATCAATTAATTGTTTTGAGTCATTTTTTAATAAGAACATGTGAATATTAAATTTGAATATTTAAAGTTTTATTTATAAATTTATGACAGTAAACTGAACATCTTTGGGTTCTGGACAAAACAATACATTTGAAGATGTCATCTTGGACTTTGGGAATCATTGATCAACATCATTCCCCATTTCCTGAAATAATTGTCAGATTACTTGATAATGAAAATAATTGTTAGCTGCAGCCCTGCTCAAAACAACGACTTAGTATGCCAAAATAACGAGAAATTAATTAATACTAACTCATTATATTGAGATATTAAGTTATTATTTTAACCTTTTCATTATAATGACTTACAGGATCTTTTTCATCACATTGGCGGAAACAAAACCCATGACACATGTACTGAGTCAAATACTAAATCATACAAATACATACAACGCATAATAATAATAATCATTGTTGTGCCCTGGTTGCAGACCAAACACGCGTCCCACTTTTTCATCAGAGTGACTCCTCCTCCCCAGCAGAGACGATCTTGGGCTTGACGTTACGCCAAAGCGAGGGCAGGAATCCCACAATAGCGCTGAGAGGATTTTTCTCTTTTTTTTTTTCTCGGTAGCAGCAGCAGAGCTGGGCTGGTGGCTGCTTCAATCAAAGGGAAGGCAGAGGGAAGGGAGGCTCTGCGGGGAGATGTAAGATGGCAGAGCTACAAATGTTGTTAGAGGAAGAGATTCCGGCCGGCAAAAGAGCGCTCGTAGAGAGTTACCAAAACCTGACCAGAGTAGCAGACTACTGCGAGAACAATTATGTCCAGGTAAGTGAGTTAACGCCAGCTCCCACGTTATCTTCAGGCGGCTTTTGTCGCCAAAAGCTCGGGATTGAATGGTTTGTTGGGACAGGAAATGTGGATAAAGAAACTGGGCTCGGTTATGAAATGAAGCTCTCCAAACCAACCGCACAAAGCTTGGAGCTGGAATTTTAACAGTTTGTTGGTGAGGCTTTTAAAACTGTGGGACGTTTCTGTTCCGAGCACTGATCACATTTATTCCGTTTACACAGAGGGTGTGTCTACTTTTTTTTATTTTTTATTATTACACTGACTGGGTCGCTTCAAAACTGCTTCCACTCTCACTGCTGATAGGCAGGCCTGTGTGTTGTACAGCAGCTCTCTGGACAAGTTTTACACGCTAAAAATGATTTAATTTCATTGTAAGGCACCAACAAGAAAGTTACTGCACTTTGTTCATTTTAATTGATGCGGATACTGCCTAAAATATATAACAATATAAGTGGGAAACTAAATGTCACTCTAAAACTATGAGTCTATTTGAGTATTGTAGTAATTTATCAGTCCATTACATTCCATATGGTCATTAAACACACCATTTAATACCACAAAAACAGTTTAAGCCTCCACTGGGATACAGCAGGGAGGTATATTGTCCACGTTATGGACTTCTAAGCACTCAGTGCAGATGCTATAATGTCACTGCATGGCTTTTATTGTTGTTTAACCATTAAGCACATTATAATGTCACTCTGAATCATAATATATGCTAAAAATGACTTAATTTCATTTTAAGGCACGGACAAGAAAGTTGTTGCAGCTTGTTTGCTTTAGTTGATTCTGACACTGCGTAAAATATATAACAGTATAAGTGGGAAAGTAAATGTCACACAAAAATTATAAGTCTATATGAATAACATAGCAATGTATCAGTCCATTATATCGCATAAGGTCATTAAACACACCATTTAATGCCACAAAAACAGTTTGAGCCCCTACCACAGGGAGGTATATGGACCTGTAAGCGCTCAGTGCATGGTTTTTCATTGTTTTTAATCATTTTGCAATGTCACACTAAAGTATAATATATGCAACAACAAAAAAAAAGAAAAAAAGATTTCATTTTATGGCACCAGCAAGAAAGTTACTGCAGTTTGTTTGTTTTCATGATCTTGACACAACAATAGATAACAATATAAGTGGGGAACTAAATGTCACACTAAAACCATAAGTCTGTTTGACTAATGTAGTGATTTATTAGTAGATTGCATTCTGTAAGGTCATTAAACATACTATTTAATACCACAAAAACAGTTTAAGTTCCCTCTGGGATACTACATGGAGGTATACTGTCTACATTATGGACTTAGAAGCACTCAGAGCAGATGCTGTAATGTCAATGCCAGTGATAATGTCACATTAAATAATAATCATATGCTAAAAAAAATGATTTATTTTCATTTTAAAGCACCAACCAAAACCTTACTGCAGTTTATTTGCTTTAATTGATGGTAATACTGCCTAAAATATATAAATATATGGGTGGGAAACTAAATGTAACACTAAAACTATATAAATAATGGAGTAATTTATCAGTCCATTATATTCCATAAGGTCATTAAACAAACCATTTAATATCACTAAAACAAGAATATTACAGTACAGTGGAGGTATCGTGTCTACATTATGGACTTGTTAGCATTCAGTGCAGATGCTATAAAGTTAGTGCATGGATTCTATTGTTTTTAATCATTTTGTAATGTCGCATTGAACCATATTATTTGCTAAAAATGATTTCATTTCATTTTAAAGCACCAGCAAGAAAAATTCTGCAGGTTGTTCGCTTTAATTGATGCTGACACTGACTAAAATAGACAACAATTTAAGTGGGGAACTAGAGTTTACATGAATATAATAGTAACTTATCAGTCCATTACGTTCCACAAGGTCATTAAACACACCATTTAATACCACATAGGGATACCACAGGGAGGTATAATGTCTACATCATGGACTTACAAGTACTCAGTGCAAATGCCTAATGTCACACAAAAACTATAGGTCTATATGAATAATATGGAAATTTATCAGTGCATTAAATTCCATAAGGTCATTAAACACACCATTTAAAATCAAAAACAGTTTAAGCACCTGTTGGGTTACAGCAGGGAGGTATCACGTCTACATTATGGACTTGCAAGCAGTGCTATTATAGCAGATGCTATAATGTCAGCGCGTGATTTTTATTGTTGTTTAACAATTAAGCGCATTATAATGTCACATTAAAGCGTAATACATACATGAAAAGCAGCTTATTTTGGCTATATGGAGAGACAGGCTTGTTTGAGGTTGTTTAGCTGGGTCTGCAGGCCCGCAGCTAGGCTGTGAGACAGAGGCAGGAATGTAAAGCAATTGTTAGTTGGTCAATAAAGGTTGGAGGTATTGATTTTTCTCCCCCTGAACTTATTCATGGGAATGGAGCTCGCTTTAATCTCTGCTAGCCTGTATAGGGCCTCTCATCTGTCTTCACAAGTTCTTCTTCTTTATTAAGTGGCTAATTTTGTGACAGGTAACGTTAAGAAGGCTGATTATTACAGTGGAACTTAAATGCAAAGTCTGCTTGTTTTGTGACCACAGATGTCTTTGTCTCTTTGTAATTTTAGCACAAAGATATATGTGGTGAACCACGGCTAAAAACAAAAACAAAGAGAGTCAGAGCTGCCCTATTATGAGAACAGATTGAGTGACAGACAAACAGAGGCGAGCAGTGAGAAACATTTTTGAGCAGGAAGACAACCCACCATATCAGCCCGTACAGAGGGTGTGTCCGCTCCAGCTGTACTCCCCAAGGACTCCCTGTAATTTTGTTTTCTTCCTCGTCCGCGGATGATTTGGCATCGCGAGGCACTGAAGCTCTGAAGCTCTGTGCCCGGTTGTAGCTCTCAGGCAAACACTGCAGAAACAAGAGGGCTGTCATCTTTGTCTCCCCTGCTATTTTAGTGTCTCTTTGTGCAGATATTTATCATGAGAGTTTAAAAACTACTGTAGATATGAGTGCAGGAATTTCCTTGTTATGGCGTTTGTTTACCACAGCCAGCTGTAACATGAGATAGAAGCATTACAGAGTGTTTTCCCACGATGACACAACATTGGTCTGGAATAAAAGCAGAAATGCAGAGAAATGTGTGTTAACTAATGATGGGGAACTTTCTTTACTTTTGAGTACATTTTTAGTAGCATGACAGTATTTTACAGTAAATTAGCAAGTTTTGAAGGCCAGTACTGATATATTAGTCCAGCGGTCTTCAAACTGTGATCCGGGGACCAACTGGGGTCCTCGAGTGGGTTGTAGGGGGTCCCAAGCAAAAGGAGGGATATAATATTTTAACTTTAATCACAGTTTTTTGGGAGTTGGAACAACAAGGGAAGAAAGGGGGTTGGCTGTTTTGATTGATTGTAATTTATAGTGACGCTAGTCTGATCATCGATTGACTATGAAGACATTTTTTTAACATTCAACACTAAAAACAAAATATATATTCAGACAAAACCCTCTCAAACTGGGGGTTTGTAATGTTCATCTAGTGTGGTGGTGGTCCTTGACATTTTAAGCTGTTTCCTACAGACACGACAAGATGTCACTGTTTTGCGGGGCTGGGTATCAAATCCACGTACTGACAGAAATGTGTCCAGAGCACAGATTGTTGAAAACTGTCGGGTACTGAAAGTTGCTGTTGAACATGTGGTCAGATTTGCAGCTGTTCTTGAAGTTATGAACTTGTTCTTTTAGATAAAAGTAGAGAACTTTGGCTTCTTTTGGTATATGGACCCATTTTTTTTAATGGACAATACTGACATCGAGTTGCCTCCGTTTGCTCATATTGTACAGAATTTTTTTGTGTGTATCCTAAGATTTGACTGTTTTTATTCCAAAACAATAAAAAATCATTATTTCATGGTGCTGGTTATTGAACCTAATACCAAGTAATATCAGAAAGTGTCAAATTTGCATTGAATGCTTGATCTGATTTGTAGTCTTCCTGTCTTGTTAACTTGTACTTTATTATGATAGTTCCTGATTAAATTCATCATTTCATTTTTATTTAGGCAGAGTTCTTGCATGCATGCTTGTTTTAAGGCATTTAACTTTTTTTGATAAAATTTTGCTTCTTTTATTAAATGAAAAAAGAAAAACTTTTAATAGATTTGGGATCACAACTGAAACTTATTGTATAAAATAATCTCCAGCAGCTCTAGTTTTAAAGGCCAAAATTTCCCACATTTGCCCATATTTTGCCCAAAACAATGTAACAGTGAATACATTCAAACTAGGTCTGTGCAAAATATCAATATTATATTAATATGAGACTAAATATCTTAGATTTTGGATATAATAATGTGATATAGTCTAATTTTTATCAGAAATCTCACTGTGAAAGCACCATTAGTCATCTCTACAATATTGTCACAATATTTACATCAAGGTTTTTGATAAAAAATTATTGTGATATTTGATTTTGTCCATATCGCCCAGTCTTAAAACAATACCATTAAGGTATTGCAAAAAGTATGGTTTTGGTGTCACTAATAAAATGTATTGTATCAGCACTAAGTTTTAATTTTAAAACAATACTCAGCCCTAATTTTAAAGGCCAGTGCTGCCAAATATTTGCTTATATTTTGTTCAGAGTGACTTAACAACTTTAGACTCGGAAAAAGCAAGAGCTAGATAGATGCCATCAAAAAAAACAAACTACTAAAAGTGTGTTTAGAGTGCTGGAAGAGTTTTTTTTCTTTTAAGAAATGCAGTGCTAGCTTTGAGTGTCAAGGTGTAGTCCGAAAAGGGGGTGGGAGGGTAGTGTCTTTAAAAAAATGACAAGAATTCAGTGTATTTAGGCCTAGTGTGTTTTCCCCAGAGGTTCCAAAAATAGCATTTAGATCATCCTGGGACTAAAAATCTGCACTGAGAACCAAACTTAATGAGATTTAAAATGTCATTCTCATGTAGCCGTGGATGCAGAGTACAGTAGGGATGGATGATGAACATACACAGTGTTTGATGTAAAATGTGCGTCTGTAAAGTTCAGTTCGGTGTGCGTAACAGATTTGTGCTTCAGCAGAGCACCTTGTTTAAAGCTCTGACGTAAAAAGCAGGATTTTAAGCTTTTCAGCAGCACACGTTTGCCCGCGCCGTGTGAAGCGAGTGTCAGACTAACAGTGCACTTTTCATAAGCCCTCTCTGTCTGCTGGAGGTGCACACACACACACACTCACACACATAAAACTATCAACATGCCTCAGCTTGAATCAGCTCGTCCTTTCAGCACTCCTCCCTCACATTTCCATCCCTTCATCTCTGTCTCTCTGTTCTTGTCATGGAGGCTTTGGTGTTCGGTGTGGACCGGAGAGCAGCTCAGCAGCTGAAGCAGATGGTGAAATCTCTGTCTAACCGAGGACACATCACTGCCCCACTTTCCCAACTTCATGCTGACTTTTGTCTCGTCCAAGGGAGTGTTTTAAACTGTGTGTGTGTGTGTGTGTGTGTGTGTTTGGTGTATGACACAGTGACGGGTCAGAGTTATGTTTCCTGTTTGCACTGCTGATTCTG
>JAJHUR010073326.1:0-22751 GCA_027495735.1 Lutjanus campechanus
TTCCACTTTTCATGCAGAACAGTGCAGTGAAACAATTCTCCAGCTTCAGGTGTGTGTAGTTAGTTAATCCTTGTAAGAAGGCAATCCGCAGTTGTATCTTGTGTTTACTGCCTTAATAATGCTGTAATCCACATTGTTTACTTTACTGACTTAATTTGAGCTCGTCAGTAAAGCAGGACCACTTGTAATGCCAAGTGGCTTTTTAAAACCTGTTTTGAAGTCCGTCATTCACACAGCGGGCCCACAACAACAGCCGGCCTTTGTCCCGCCGGGTATTGTTTGAATGTAAACACGTCAGCTTTTCCTGTGGGTACTGCCAACCTCACTGCACAGCAGCCCAGGGTTCCCAGTGTGCACACATGTTTGCCTGCGCGTGCATGTGCAAACACTGTAGCATGTGTGTGCTACTGTTTGAGTGTGTATGTGTGCATTTAGCTACATTCCACACATGACTGCAGGCGTGAACAGGCACATATCGTCAGCTCTGACCTGTTTTGTTTGAAGGGAATGCAGACCGAGGCTACAGGTGGACTCACCTTGCATAGTTCAGTGAACCAATGACAGGGTTACCTTGACATTTTCAGCATGTGTTGATCATTTGCTTTCCTCAGATAAGGAAAGTTAATGAGATGAGATGCTGTACAAATTGAGTATAACAGGAACATTATTGAGCCAACCAGTCACTTAATAAGATTTTATTTAGATTAAATTGGGATTAAGGGATGCTGAGGACTTTTTCAAAGACATACAGCATTGAATTTATCCCTGCTTCTTCAGTTTGAAGTGTCTTTGACAGTGTGATGTATTTTGTATATTTAAATACATCATTTTTTATTCACTGTGTAGGAATATTTGCACTTTCCATACATCTTAGGCCTCTGGTTGATGCAATGACGGCTTCATTTCTGAAGATCAGCAGAAACACAAGCAGCAGTGAATAATGTATGATTGATTATATGATTGATTATTAAGATTGTTATTGATTAATTCTCACTCTAACTGTTTTAGCGCTAAAACAGTGCGCTACCAGGAATCCATCAGGCTTGGACCTTTACTATTTTAGATCTCTGCTCCTTTATAACAACCTGTTGCCACACAGTACTCTTCAAGCAGTTTTACGACCTTGCAAAACTGGTCTGTGTCAGAATGTGTCAGAAAAGGAAAGCAGCAGATACGTTCAGATGTGTGATTGTGCTGTACTGATTGTGCTTGAAGTTTATTTATGTCAAGATTTGCATCTAATGTCAGTGTTCAGTGTTATGTTTTTTTCACTTGCCCGGTCATGCATCTACTAAGGATACACGATAAATATCGGGGTCCATGAATTATCGGCTGATATCGGCCTGCGCAGCTATATCAGTCAATATCTACATTGTACATTTGCTGATAAATATTGACTATACTACTGACTTGACAGATGTCTCATATCTGATATCTGATTTGACAATTTTTAGGCAAAATGCACTATAAAAGCTAAAGTATATTTGTGAAGTTGAGTGAACTTTACTAGAAAATAGAGACTGATCTTTGTTTTTGTTGTAATAGTGATATCGTAGAATTTCTTACAGTAACTACAGATTATATGAACTTCTTCTTCTTCTCAAAAATGTGAGTGTTTTTCTTATCGGAGTCCATTAAATCTCATTACCGGGTTGTCAAATACTGATGGTTTGGTATCTTTCTATAGAACTGCTTTACCCCACTTTCAATAAATAATACTATTAAATACTAAAGATTATTATTAATATTTTCTTATCAGCCAAGCAGGTTATTATCACTTACTGGTACTGGCTGAAAAAAAATCCATATTGTGCATCTCTAAAATCTACTTGCCCACACTCATATTTTACTTGGCCCTTCAGAAATTGTTTTATTTATTAGAGGTTATCAGATAACAATAAAAACTAGTGCAAAAATGTCAGTGGAAAAAGTTCATCAGTCTTTCCCGGAGTCCGATATGACATCCTCAAATGTGTTGTCTTGTCAACCCAAATTTATTCAGTTTACTTTCATAAAGGAGGAAAGAAACCTGAAACTATTCACATTTAAGACTTTCTTCTCTTTCTGAGTATCACAATAGTTGACAATGAATTTAGTTAAGACTAAAGTTAACTGTCATGTAAAATCTATGGTTGCAATGTCTATAAAATGTCAGGAAATAGTGAATAATAGTTTCTCAAAGTCTTTAAATGCCTTGCCTTTTCAATCGAAAACCCAAAGATATTTAGTTAAATATGATAAATGGAGGAAAGCAGGAAATTTCCATATTAGAGAGGCTCAAAACTGAAATTATTTTTTTTTTACCACTTTTTGGTTGGGCAAGGGAGTTACTAGATTTACTAGTCATGACATGGCATTTTACTTGCCCTGGGCAAGCAGGCACTACTTACTGTTGAGCCCTGACAAACAAGAGCATTAGTACTAGACAATATTTTTTAGCTTTGTCGTGTATAAATGACAAAATTACATAATTTCACCAAATATATGCAATGTAATTCACTGGACCTCTTATTCATTAGACAGGACAATAAACAGAACATCAAAAATTATGACTGAGTAACATTTATTTAACACGTTCAGTATTAAGAATTCAGGACAATTTGTAAATGTCTCCCTGATTATCTTCCTGAATTCAACTGTGATTTTTATGCTACCTCTACAAGCTTCCAAACAACAGGTCACACAAATGCAAAGAAGCTGCCTCAGTGTCTTTCTCATGTGGCTTCTTGTCCATACATTTTTGACCTTCAGGATTTTGAATATTTCTGTTTGTTGCAGCAGCAATAAAACATGTTCCCTATGTGGCGAGGCAGGCGGTGTGTCTGTTTCAAACATCCTGCCCTGTAAATCCCTCAGAGACTGGGCCTGTAGTCAACAGCAGCAGCATTCCTCGCGGTAGCCAAGCAGTGCTGATACCCGAGGCAACACATCGTGGAAAGAGAACTGATGTGCTTTCTTATTTTAAACTTGTACCTGCCTCTTTGTTTTGCCCCTGAAGAGAAAAAATGTCAAGATCAGGGCCAAGGTTAGAGTACAAATTCTCTCCAGAGGTCTGAGCTACTGACAGTGGGTTATGCAGTCTGTGGAGATGAGTCAGGACTTTGAAGACTAAGAGATTAAATGTGCCTCTGTGTGTTTGTCTGCGTGGCTATTGTGCGTCATTTCCACTGCATGTGTGACCAGACTGAGTTGTTTGCATTGTGTAAAGCAGTGGTACACACTGATACAAAGAGAAGTTATTAAGAGCTGATATTGCTCTGTAGGCTGCTGTTTTCTGATATACTCCATATTCATTTCAGTTTGTACAATATGCATCACAACTGGGAGTCTTCGCTGGTTTGTATTTTTCTTTACAAACAGTTATTAGACATAAGAGTGCCTTCTGCTTATCCTCACACTGTCACCTAGGGCTCTGACGTACCCAGAACTAGCCCCAACATGTGTTTTGTTGCACGTGCTCTGTGTTTTTGTGAGAGGAAATGACTAGTCAGCATTGGATTTGTAATCCAGAAAATATTACAAATAGACTACCTGGCCAACCTATTTCACACCACTGTGAGTCTCTTTAAATTGTGCCATTATTCACTCAGATTGTGGAAATTGAATCAGAATATGTCTGATCGAAAAGTCACAACTGGTAATGTAACATTCAGTTTTTCTTTGCACTGGCATTGTCAGCCCGAGGTCACTTTTATTGTTGTTTTAATGTGAAAGAGACTGCTCGTAGCAGAATTTCCATATTGTGCTTTTAAGACTGTCGTCCCTTGTGTTGTCGACTTCTCCCACAAATTGTGATGTGGTGTTTCCTGAGGACATTGTTTCTGGGCTAGTTGAGGAAGCTGGCACCACACACTGCAGTATTGCACACTACGTACATAGATGTGTCACATTCTAGCCACTTACACTCTTGCTCCCATTTACTCCTAAATTTCCGTTTTGTTTTTTCGTTGTCTGCCTTGCGTGTTTCTGGTTCTTCTATAAGGATTACGTTAGCAGTTTGAGTAGGCTTAGTAAACCCAGACTTCAGTAGCCTCAACATATTAGCAGCTAGCTGGGGATGAGTACTGTTCACTAATATTCTTACACAGAATATTTAGTGGCCACAGAGTAATGTTTTGAAACCAAGGGTGATCGGGCCATGGTCGAACCCTGATCCTGATGAAGCCACGTGTCCTGACTTAAACAGTCAATATGACAAAAAGTACCATTACTCAGTTTGAGTCTTCTTGTTTTTAAAGTTTCTTGGCGCGCTTCCTTTTCACATGTTTTCCATGGATTTTTTGGAAGCCGCTTTGTAATTCTTGGCAGAGTTCACAGGTAGACGGTTATACAAAGACACACACCTGCTCCACATCCTTGAAGACTTTGTATATATTCTTTAACTTTTCCAGTGTGGGACTGCAGAAATGTAGTCTCACCAAGGGATTCCAGCTCAGTTACTGTTTTTCTTGTATGTGGCCGCACACTATTAGCAGCCACGACCTGTTTCTGACCTTGATCCATAGCATCAAGTTTTGAAAGAGGCAATTTCTTGAAAAAGTTTTGTGAGCAGGTGAGGCTGTAATGCTGAGCAGAGGACAACTCCAACTCTTCCTTGTTCCACCTCTTCACCCTTCATTACTGCACACAAGCTGTGAAAACAACTGAGATTTTTGTTAAAGGCCCTGGAAAAAATATTTTTGTCAGCTTTAGAGCTGCAACGATTAATCCATTGTAGGCTGATTATAATTGAGTTAGTTTGATAGTTGTTTGTCAGAAATTTGTGAAAAATGTCATATCAGTGTTTCCCAGTGCCTAAGATGCCATCCTCAAATGTCTTGTTTTACTCACAACCCAAAGATATTCAGTTTACTGTCACAGAGGGGTAAGGAAACAACAACAACAACAACAAAATCACATTTAAGAAGCTAAAATGAGAGAATTTTTGATAATCGATTAATCGGTTTGAGTAATCTTTTTTAAGAAAAAAGTCAAAATGCTCTGATTCCAGCTTCCTAAATGTGAATATTTTTGGATTTCTTTACTCCTTAATGACAGCAAACTGAAGATCTTTGGGTTGTGGGCAAAATGGAACATTTGAGGATGTCATCTTTGGCTTCGGGAAACACTTATTGACATTTTTCACCATTTCATAAACCAAACAACTAATCGATGAGTTGAGAAACAATCAAACAAACAAAAGATTAAACGGTGAAAATAGTTGCAGCTCTAATCAACTTATGATGAGTGACATACAGTTCTTTATTTCACATGACAGATTTCAGTATCCATGTTTTTGTATGAGATTTTCTCACTGATTTGTTGTAGAAGTTAATAGGCAGGGCTCGATTAGAAAAGGCTATCAAAATGTAGCAATACTTGGTAAATTTGTTTGATGGTTGTTTGCTTTTGTTTCCAGATCAGTGTCAGCAAAGTCTGATCAGACCACACCTCACGCTGTCCTGATGAAACTGATTAGCTTGGCTTTTGAGTAAGTGGGGAAAGAGACTCTGAAGAAAGATAGTTGAGTCTTATTCTCATGTAGTTAAATACTGACAGTTTGGTATTTTTCTCTGGAATTTCTTACTCCACTTTTAATAAATAATACTATTAGATAAGAAAGATGTTTTGTATTTGTCTCTTGATATGAAAGTAGATTTTCAGAGGCTGTAACACTCGCATTTTTTCCATTAGATTGTGGTCAGACAGATAACTAAACAGAAAATTCTTCCAACATTGAACTAAAGGGAGCTCTACAGTAGAGAGTGTAATGGATACCAGTAATCTGTGCTTGTTTCTGCCAACTCTCCGCCCACTTTGGCAGGATTCAACCCCTGGTCTGGAGTCTGTTTCCATTCCAAAACTCATATCTGTTCATCAGACACAGAAAGTGTATCCTGAGTTTATGAATCCATCAGTCACCAGTGGATCGCAGAAAAATATAACTTCCTGCCCAGCTGTATCGAGCTGAGATTTTGAAATCTCTACATCGACCGTCTCATCATATCCATTTGAAATTGACCAGCTGCCAGCTGCTCATATTGAGTGTGATTGAGTCTGGAGTGCTGACAGACGTGGTGCTGTGAGGAGGCCTCTTGTTTGGCAGATCCCGCTGTGGAGACGCAGAGTCCTTGTCCACATCACAACAGAAACTCTGACCCCGCTTCATGTTTAGTTCTCTGCCCGCAACACTTCTCCTCTTTCTAAACAAAACCAGACTGATAATATTTCAGTATTACAAAATAACAAAATTTTAAAAATATTTTTCTTTTTCCAACTTTAGATAATATATTGTTTGTTGCCATGTGAGGAAGCAAATTGACAGTGAAGTTTTTATTTTTGGCTTTATTTTGTCACTTCTTTATGGACCTCTTGTACATACAGTTTGGTATAAATGTGTTAAATGTATAAACTTTCAGTACATGTTTTGTTAAAAGTCTAAATTCTGTTTTGAGGGAGAAATGCAAAAGTAGTGTAGGGGACAGAAACTGCCAAAATAAAGAATTAAATGTCAGAGGTTTATTTTATTTTCAAATATATTGTTTATCTTCCTCTTTTTCTTGCTGGACTATCCTTGTACTCCTCCCATCTCCACACATGCCTCATACACACTGCAGCAGCTCACCTGTTATTTTAATATTCAAAATCACAGATACACTCTTCCACTGCAGGTGGAGCTTACTGCAGATAAGAGATCATAAAAACACATTGTTTTGTTAAGTGAAAACAAGCCACTTGCTACTAAGGCTTGTACTGACAACATTCCTGTCTGACAGATCGACGCCAAGCCAATTTGCCTCCCGCTTCTCACATGTTTTATAAGAATGAAGCTGGGCTGGAAACGAGGGAGGCAACTTTCTACCAAATTGTCAGCTGGTGCAAGTATCGGAATTGGACACAAAGTACAAACTGGTTGAATGCATGGGAATGTGCTGGTCTCACTGGGTCAGGAATAATATAAATATGTTAAATGACCTCTGCATAGTTGCATGCGGCATGGATATAAGTTCACATGTATGTATTTAATCACAGTATTTGCATGTTTGTGCAGTAACCGACCTTCCTCTAAAGGCACATGTGGCCTGCATGGAATTCAGCTGTATACACCTGAGGCGAGTGGTGTGCTTGAGCAACATATGGTTAACCAGAGTGGGAGTGCATGAAATACTTTTGTTGTGAGCATACATGTATTTGCCTGAGGCACAAGTGGTTTGATTTACCAAGATTATGAGTAGTGCAAGTTGTGCAGGTGATGATAAAATCCATATAAACATAATGCAGTTTGTGTAAGCAGCTCAGGACAGCAGTGGGAGTGCAGTCAGTTTGTTGAACTGTTAGCTGTTTTGACTCACTCACTGTTTCACTCAGTCCTTAGTGTGACAAGTATTTTACTCAATGGCTGACTTACTCAATTTATGAATCACTCATGTGCCTACTTATCAGTTCAGTCAGTCAGTTGTTAATTCAGTACTTTGCTTGCGCAATTACTTATTCTTTCACTCACATTTCCACTTGTCCTTGGAATTTCTTTTTTGCTCATTTTACCACTTGTCTCAAGTATTTCTTATCAGTCTTTCACTTACAGAAAGCACTTTTAAGTCATTTGCATGCTAACTCGGTCACTTTCTGGGTCACTTTTCGGCTTCTTTGGTGGACTTCTTTACTGACAAGTTGGAAAAGAATGCAGAGCGCTCACCTCCGGAATGCTGGGAATGTGACAGCTGGATTCCCTGAACTTCCCGCCAGCCTCGGCAGCTCGATTGTGTAAAACAATGAAACAAAACATGGTGGCCCGTTCATGACAGAGAAAAGCTGGTCACCTTGAGCATAAGCTGAATAAAGTCTCACACACTTCACACCTGAATGCTCACGTGTACATTACTAAAAATAATACTGTATCTTTAAGTCTCTGAGTGTCTTTTATATATACTATATATTTGTACAGATTGAGATTAAAATGACTGGGTGTGGCTGTGGACACTGGAGTGTGTGGAGATTAAAAAAGACTGTGTTAGAGGGAGAGACACTTGGAGGAAGGAGTGCGGTCAGAAGTTGAAATGTTGCCTTAAGAAAGAGTTGAACGTAATGAAAAACCTGCTTATCTCATTTTACGCAGTTAGGGCATTGCAGACACATAATTGATTTTGCGAAAGCTACATTTTTATATATGTGATAAGAATTTAGAACTTAACACACTGATGAAGGATTGAAGGCAGCGATTGACCTTTCAGGTTTTTATTGTAAGTTATTATTTTATTGTAAGTTATTATTGGATAATAGATTCATTGATGGTGATTACAAGAGTTACACCAAAGGTATTGTAAAATTGAGTGAGTACTGCAACAATAAATTAATAAAAGTTACATTGTTTTTTATACCTGGAAGAAACAAAGCATCATCAGTCGATGAAAGATCAACATTAAGTTCCAATAGGAACTAAATCTAATTAATTCAAGATTCAGCAATTATTCAATTAATTTATTTGTCCTTTGACTGAAAATTAATTAGCAACTACTTTAATATTTGATTAAATGTTTTGAGTCATTTTTAAAAGAAGAATGAAATCAAGTAAAATATATTTTAGTCCAATTTTAACCATTACTAAGAATGGCTGCCTTTATTTGCAGTTAATTGACTGCAAAAAAACAAAATGAACAAATCATAAATTAGGGATGAAACAATAATCATTTTCACATAAACTGCGATAAAATTCCAGACAATTAGTATTACCGTTTCATATTTTAATAATTGTGATAACCATGTTTGATTATCAGGCACTGAAAAACAAAATACTGCCATAAATACTGTCCAGCATCAACCAAAGTTAAGTACAGTCTCACAGACAGAGGGGCAGCAGCAACGTGGGTTTGTTTTACATCAGTGAAAACATCAACTTCATAAAGGACATGATGACATTTGAAATTGACTTGAGGTTTTCAATATAAAACTTTGTGAAAGGATTTCTTTTTCAGCACATTTTAACAAAAAAATAACAGATAACTGATAATTTTTTGGTTATTCCTATGGTGATATGAAATTTTTGTACTGTGTTATCTCTATCACAAATCAGCAATTATGAAACAGCTGTAAGAAAAGAGTACCTACAAATAATGTTCCAACAAGGGCACCGGGGGAGTAGATCAAAGTTTTCTGTCAGCATGTGCTTGATGTCTGATCTGGCAAACGGCTGGGTGTAACAGTATATCAGTTATGGACTGTCTCAGTAGGGGTTGATACAACAACTGATAACTGCTGGTGGTACATATTAAATATTTTCATTTGAATAACTTTACAGGTATCATTTTCCTGTAAAAACAGTGTATAAACATAATCACTTTCAATAATCACTTACGACCCTCTAGAGGTGTGTGGCGGTGGCTGAATCTGCAGAAACCCTGTCCTCTGCCTGTATTTCCTTATCTTATCACATTATTTTGCTGTGCTTGGGATGCTTTACCAAACCCAGAACATAGGTATTTGATGCATTGGTATCTTTCTGGTGTGTTCAGACAAATCCTACAGATTCTACCTTTAAATAAAGTTATATTTATAAAGTGCATGCGTTTTAGTTTTGAGGTAATATAATTTTCTTGTCCCAGGTTTTGTCCTTCAAGTTTAACTACTGTACATGCTGCTCTTATCTGCGCAGTGCTGGCCTCCCCTTTGACACAGTCAACATTTATCACACACTTCTGTCAGATCAAATCATATCCGCTCATTCCAACCTTATCAGACAGTTTGAACCATAACGGACCCGTTTATGTAAGCCCAGCGTGTGCAAATGTGCACCCAGCAGGGCGGTAGGGGAAAAAAACTGAGCCACATATCATCAGTCAAGTTTTCAAAGTAGTCAAAGCCCTGACATTAATTCATTTAAGCATGTAATGTCTAATTCATATGCAAATTTGCGAACATCTCTACAAAATATGCAAATGTCTCCCCTTTAATTGGTTTCTTGGGCCTTACATGATTGCCAAAAAATTGCTTTAAAAGTTTTTCCCTCTTTTTCATCTTAATTAGTAGCTCTCTGGTGGATTGCAGGAAACTGCTGACCTAAGATCGATGACTTCAATGACTTTTTGAAGGGATTAAGTTGGCAGATGATTTTGATGATGTATATATATGAGACATCTTTCATTTGCAATTTATTTAACTATTTGTCCTAGATGCATCCTTGCATCCTTGTGTGAGAAAACTCCTAAATAAGTCTAACACAATTCAGACAAGTGATTGTTTTTCATTTGAAGTTGAGATCATGAAATGTTTAGAAAATTACATTTTTTTGTAATAAATCGTGCCCACTTTAATCAGTCATTGCCAAATTTGATGAATCAACTGAGTCAGGACCTAAGACTGTTCAAACTGATTTTGTATGAATCTGTGCTTGAAAATGTAAGCTTAGTGAACACGTGTTGATATCAGGTTGATATCTCCACGCATTCATGAGTTCTAGCAAGTGTTATGCTATTTTGATAAAAATTGATTGGCTCGTAAAAAAACAGATTGATGTAATTGTGTAATTCTATGATAACTTTACATTAGGAAAGTCTGCAGATGAACTTGACTCATTTTTGGGCAAATGGCTGAATGGTCTAAGATAAGTTTGTTAAAGTAAGATTTTGAGAAATTTGAGGAAAAAGTCATAAAAGTTGACATGTTTAAAGCAGAAGAGCAATTTAGTAAACTTTGTTCTTAAAGTGCCACCTTGAGGTCAAGGAGTGTCTTTTTTACTTCCAGGAAGTGTGTGGAATTTGTAACCCACTTGTCGATTTTGGTGAGTTTTGGTCTCATGGTCTCATTTTTGCTGCACAAAAGGAAAAAAAGATAAGAAAGAAGACTGAGAACAAAAACAATAGGCGTCCACAGTGAGTGATGCTGCTTGGACCACTAAGTATAATGGCCAACTGCAACAATATTGTAATGTATAGTGGTTAAATGTGATAGTGAGAAATCAATTTTCCAATGCTCAAGCTCTGAAAAAAGGGTCAGTAGCAACAAGTGTCCTCTGAAAGCTGCCATGTGAATCATTCAGTTCAGACACGCATCCATGGAGACCTCATGAAAAGCCCCTCTCTTACGAGGCTAAAAACCATTTCAGTTGTCTGTCATTTTTAAACAATCCCCTCAAAATGCTCTCCACTGATGCCATGACAACCAGAGGAGAGGTCATGACCTGGGAAGTGACTACGCCTGTTCCCGTTTGGAGGTCCAGGTGCCCACCCCAGCCCTCTTTATTGATAAGGGTCAGATCAGCCTCAATGGCCTGACTGACGGTGTGTTCAGGAGACGGATGAGTTGAGGCTGTGCTTCATGAGACGAGGCCCATTGACTCAGCAACTGTGAGCAGACAAAGTAGTAAAGTAGGCATGTCAGAGGAACAGATGGAGACAGATTGATCCCTCCATATGGAAACAACTTCCACACACACAGATCCTTTGAGACAGTTAAAGTGAGGTTAGGTTTTAGTGATCTCAGTGATCACTTACTGGATCTGCCATCAACAAAAAATGTGATGACGATGCATGGCGGCATCTGATATGTGCGGTAACTTGCTTTTGTATTGAAGTGTTTTTTCTGTGGCAAAACCTTTTTCAGATCACATGCCAAAAGTAAACCAGGCTTATTCAGTTTTGCTCCATTACAAAGAAGTAAACACTGGTTCCACTGAATGCATTTTTAAGGGTGCTTTCACACCTGAAAGATCAGTGCCAAGGTCTGAATTGAGATTTGCATTTTTCTTTTCACATTGTATACATTTGATTCAGTTCGTTTTGGTTTCACATTGCAATTATGCGAACACACTAAAGAACTATGCATGACATACCTACGTGCTGTCTGCAATACTTCTGTGAGATGTCTCCTTATACTTGCAGTTGATCAGTTTGTAGACGGGTGTGTGTCTGACATTGGCATTTTTTCCATCTGACTCTTTATAAAGTTGCAGGACTCTATGTCATTTCAACATTCAATCTCTTCTTCTCCCCATTTGCAGCCACAGGTCATTTTGTTTTGCTGGATTTTCCTTTCTCTGATTCTGACAGTAGCCTGCCAGAATTTCCTGTAGTTCGTTCTGAACCGTAAAAAACATAGAAATGAACTGCACCGCGGTTCAGTTCGATCTGGACTGGATCATCTCTTGCAGTCGGACCGAGGTTCAGCTGTTTGGTCCAGACTATGGTCCAGTGGAAGTAGGGCTGCACCATTTGGTAAAAAAAAAGTCATATAGTGATTATTTTGACTGAAATTGCAATATGCAATACGATTAGTGGAAATGATCGGTTTTGCATTACAAATCTCCTGTTCCTGTATGCTATTAAAATTGTGACGATGTGTTCTTTATTAAGGTCAAACATGTTTTCTTTCATCTGGAAAACAAGTTTTTTTCAGGCCAGGTCATGTTTTCTCATACATTTTTCCTTTTTCAAAAAATTGCGATTTGGTTCTGGTTTTGCGATTTGGATATTGCACTATTGCCATATTGCGATTTTATTGCAATTGTGATTAACTGTGTAGCCCTAAGTGGAAGTTTCACACTAGGGATGGGCATTTCAAGCCAAAATGCTATTTGATATTCGCTGGGCAATATTTGACCGTTATTCAAAGATCGATTCTAACCAGACTTTTGCACAAGCCTTAACCTGGCCTCCTACCCACACCTTTCAGTGGGTCAGAAGCTTTATGCAACAAAACGTCTCTTTGTCAGGTCCAGTTGCGTTCAAGTCAGTTGAATTCTTGTCTGTAACTTACACCACACTTACACTTTTTCTTGTAATCTTGTACATTGTAGTATGATTGGAGCAGTTTTTTCAGTCAGTTTCATTCTAGAGTGATTGATATGGACATATTGAATTTTGTCTGATGCCTTAGTTTGCGAGACAACACAACAGCATGAAAAACACTGCCCTGGTGTAACCTATTCTGTAGTGTACTTGAGAAAGGCAATTAAACGTCAGTCCCTCCAGTTGGTCTTCCAGATGGCCTAAAGTAGAAATCTGATGTGTTGACATGTGTAAACCATTTGTGTGTCTCTGATATACAGTATAATCCTCGTTATATGGGCTTTAAATACTTCTGGATTCAATCTTTTTCTGTCTTGTCTTGATGCTCGTTTGCACCAAAGCAAGATACGCCACAGTTAGATTAGTTTTTCACTTGGGTGGCCTGGACTCCATTAGCCTTTTTCATTCAACTGGTTTTCAAGGCAGAAACTATATTCGTCCAAGGGCTGAGAAAGTTTCAAGTACCTTCAGCTGAGTGAGTGAGAGAACCGTTCTTTTCGCCAAACTCTTTGGCCTACAGTGTGCAGTTTGTGAGCTCAGTCAAATAGTATTCCGCTCAGTCAGTCCACTGTTAACTGGAAATTACACTGGGTTATGTCTACACAGATAAGAAGCCATTCACTGGCAGGGATTTGTCTGGTGTGTGTGTGTGTGTGTGTGTGTGTGTCAGTATAAGGTCGTTGGAGGTTTGGCTGTGTAACTCAGGTGATAACATGATGTGTTGACTTCCAGTGGTGTGATTCAACGTGACAGACCATGACATTTTCTATGCAAACATATTCAAACTACATATGAATATTAGCACGTGTTCATGCACAGAGCATGAACACTCTGGTTGTCTGTGGGAAACAACCAGAACAACTGGATTGAAAAGAGTCTCATCTAAATGCCTATAGAAGTAGACAGGTTTTTGCTTTCATACTTGTTTATAACTTTTGAAAAACACAACTTTATGAACACTGTCACTTCTTTTGTGCATTTATGAAAATAATACATTTTATTTTAGCATTTGTACTGCCTTTGCAGCTTTTAGGCTGTGGCTTAACTGCCTACACTCTGCACTAAATCCCTCGTCAGCCACTCTGCCCCCCACCCCCCAACATAAATGGTGGCTTTTAGGCCCTAACAGGAAACCTTTAAAGGGTGATAGCTGTTTTTTTTAATCTAACCAAGAATAATGAAGCATGCATATGAATCCCATTTCTTTAGTGTTAGCAGTGGTTAAATTTCGCTGATGTTTGTACTACTCCCACCAGAGAAACCATGCATTCCAAGTTCACCTGGTTTGTACATGACCCCGGGGTCTTCAGAAACATCTGAGGCCTGCATGAAACCAAACCAAACAAAAACAAAATTAATTCTTCGAGTCCCACAGGCTAACTAAAGCTCGCGAGCCCAGCTGTAAGAAACTTGGTGCTTTTTGTCTTTGCAGTCTCGTACCGTGTCCTATCCAAACAGAGCTACGCTGCTCAGTTCTGTTTTGGATTTACGGCGCTGCAGCAGCGAGAGTGTGAGAAGCAGAGCAGAGCTGCCTGTCTGAACAGATTGGTGAAAGAGATCAGCTATCTGTTCCATATCTTGGCTATCTGACAGCCCGCCTGTGGCTATAAGGCCATGCAGACGACAGCTATGCATACTAGGCAAAGTGGATACGTGCTTCAGCTACTTTAATATGACTCGTGTGGAGAACCAGAGCTGCAGTGTTCATTTACATGCTTCTTCACGTTTGTGTTTGCACATTTCTGCCTAAACTTAGCAGCCCACCCTCAAAATTTGCCTGTCAGCTGAGCTCAGTCTGGCAGGAACCTACAGTAACTGAGTTCAGCGCAGTACTGTGTGTTCGTGCTCCAACATCTGCTGCTTTGAACAGACATAAACCTCTCTGGCTGCTGCTGCTGTCCTCCACTGCTGAGGCCAGCAGAGATGGTGAGGGGTAATGGGGGAGAAGTTAGAGAGGCAGAAGCATGAAAGACAAATGAGTTTAAAACCGTGGGTGATGAAAAGCTAAGCAGCTTTAAGTGTCAGACTCTCAAAAACTTATAGCTGGAATAATTGAGATTAACTATGGAATAATGTGAACAGATGAGTAAATGAGAGCATGTAACAAAGGTGCAGACTGTACTCTTGTCAAGCGAGGGGAATGATAGATGAGTGCAAAATGAGTCTGTAATGAGAGGGAGCAGCAAGGGAGTGCAAACACTTAAGAAATTACTTTTAAGGGTGTTAAAGATGTCTTTGAAATTTGTTAAACCCAAGAACTAGTTTGGCCAAGAAGTGCAGTATAATTAGTACAGATCAAACTTAAAAGTGTCCATAACTTCAAAGCATGACTTGTAGCTTTTTTATGTTTATTGATCATGCAGTCATAAAAGCAACAAAATCTAATTTCCCTCTGTGTCAAAGGCCAGTAATGAGGCTGATATTGATAATGGGTCGCATGGCTTTTTCAAGGAGTGATATTGATTTTTTTTCATCAGTAAAACATTTTGCAAATAGCTTTTTGCTTTTGTAATATAACATTTACAATAAAATCATTGATTAAGACACATTGAGAAAGATGTTTTCTATCCACTTCAGGGGTCGATATTAACCACGACCCATGGCCACAAAAAGTCCCTTTTACACTTGACAAAAAGCCCACTAACACCCACTCACGTCTGGCTTTTGTCGTCGGTGGGTAAGGTTATAATTGGCGTTCACCTCTGGGTCAAATGACTGTGAAGTAGTTACGGGTATTTATTTGTTCCAGCTCTGATCGGCAGTGATGGAAACAGACGCCGAGGCTTGCCACCCCCATTAGTAACTTCTGTGACGTTGATAATTGTTTGGTTTGACTTGGTGCGTCAGCACAGCACAGCAGAGGTTGCACCTGCTTCAAGGTGTATATTTACTGATAAAGCGCTTACCTTTAATCTCACATCAGAATGGCGGATAAATATTTTACTTCCAACAAATTCTTGACAATATAAGCCACCTGGTATTTTATCTAAGAGCTTTAATTATGAAGCTGCAGCAAAATCAGGAAATGTTGGTCTTCATCAGCAGTAACTTAACATAGCCTATAGAGCTAAAAGTGAACATGAAACAGTAAAATAAAGCAGATACCTGGAAGTACAAACAGCACTGCAGAAGAGAAACTGAACTTCAAAATGCAGAGATTCAGTTAGAAGCTACAAAAGTTCTGAGAGCTGAACACATAGTGACTTTTAAAAACACCTCTCTCTGCTCTTCTGCACACATGAGTTGACTCTCGGCTTTCTGGAGACACATCAGAAAAAACTGGACGATACTGGACTTCTGGGTGTGATGATGATACTGATACTAGGAAGTAAAAAAAATTCCGATATCGGTATATCAACTGATGTTCTTCATAAGGAGAGCCAAAATATATGTACTGAAACCTGAATTAAGAAAAAGGATAAAATATTCCTATAAAGCAAAAAACAATCTGTATTATGTTCTGTTGAAAAAAAAAAAAGTTTTCAAGTAGGTGCATATTTGATGAAAGGTATGCTGATATTTAGGGCTGTGGCCTGGCAAGAATCTGGCGATATGATACATATCACGATACAGGCATTGTAACTCATTATATTGTGATATACAGTAATACTGTAAGGAAGGTGATATGTTTGTATTTTTACATCTTATTTTAGGAGAATATGTGTTAGATCTGAGTTAAAACTTTACTTTTTATGCGGTCAGAATGGTGATATATTTATAACAACACTGCTATCTTGTGGTTGGTCGTTTAAACAGAAAACAAAATGAACCACTGCCACAAATCTTTGCATGTATCAGAATATCACGACATTGTTTTTGAGATTTGATTCAATATCTCCAAACATAATGTTGTGATACTCAAGTGTATTGAAATTGTCACACTCCCTAGTTGTTATGGACCAATATCGGGCTGACAACAATAGTCAACTGATATATCAGTTGGGCTCTTGAAACAATGCCTTGCAAAGACAACACTAACAAAATAAAGCTTAAAATGTGATTGTTCGCTTTTTCCCGCTGCGACAGAAAGTTCATTGCAGACAAAAAAACTTCCTTTGCCCACTTCATTCATTTCAGCATAAAACTGCAGCTAAGATTACATAAAGGGTCAGATTTTCCATTTCTGTGTGTGGCAGTGTTTTTGTGCGTATGTGTGTGGCTGTTTGGTTTGGCTGGCGGAGAGAGGGCAGCTGGTGCGGTGCTTTCTGCGCCAGTCTCGCTCTTCAGTTCACCCTCTTTTCTAGTAGGAGTAAAGAATGAGCAGACCTTCCCAATACGAAGTCAGAAATTATAGTACAGCGCTTGCAAAGTGACAGTCTGAACGTTTTTGTTTTTTTTTGCACAGAGTGGTAGAAATTTGCCATGCTCCACGGCTGGCAATCTTCCCAGGAGGGAAGTAGTGATTCATCAAGTGTTCGTACCCTCTATTCACATCAATTTGGGCTATTCATCTTCTGTTAAGCTGTGTTCAAGGCTGTTATTTTCTTCAACTCCACACATTCTGTTGGTGATTTTGCAAACATATACTGTAAATGTAGTGGTTCAGTTCAGTCAAGTCAAGTTCTCTTTTCTGGTCATGATGACTGACGCCTCCCCCAGCTCTCCCTCCCTCCCTCCCTCCCTCCCTCATTCCCTCCTGCCCGCTGTTTCCATAACCCGCTCCACCACCAGCACCACCACTGTCGTCACTGGGCTTTTTATGAACCCAGTTCCTTAGTATTCTGCGCGGAAACTCTCAGGATCCAGGACTTGCACTGTATTTGTTTTCAGCGTTTTTCGCTCAGCGCTCGTTGGCTCGTGTTTCTCCGTGCTTTAAATGATCAGATTCATGTGGGTCTAATTCTGCAGGATCACATTGTGGTGAAAGCCTGAAAAAGAAGCTTTTTGTGCAGGCGGTTTCAAGCCCCTCTCTTTGACCCAGGTTTGTTCCTGAAAATGACTTCTTTGTGGAGTAGAAAAGAGGCTGAGCTGTGAGCAAAAAGAGGGGATTTAAGATTTAAGTGCTGCAAGTGTGCTTGAAACCTCACACTGATGCTGACAGTGATAAGGCCGCGCTGCGCAGTGGAGCAGGGGATTGTCAGTGAGCTTCTGTGTTGTATGGATAATGATCCTGTCTGGAGTTATGATACCACGGGATCATAGCTGACCTCGTTGGCCCTTGTAGGTTTAAACCATTAAGGCTTTAGGAATATTAATGTTATATCGTGCTTGATGTTAAGCCTTTACTTGAGCCTTTAAATGTCTGGTACAGAGATTGTGCAGCCATGAGTAATGATCATGGAGCATTTTTTTTCTTGGCCTCTGCAGTATTTCATTTAATTCCAACATGATGTTTTAACAAGAATAAATGTGTAGCTTTCTCCAGCAGCTTACAAATGAGAGGCATTACAGCCCTACAGTATAGTAAACATAACCATCAACTTGTTTAATGCTTTGTTTAGCAAACGTTCACTTATCAGCACGCTTATATGGATTTCAAGCCTCAAAACACTGAAATTATAGTAGAGGTTCGATGATTAATCGGTTTTTCATGTGGAATTATTGACTTTAAAGGAGAAATTTGTATCATATTTGCTGTAATTTATCATAAAATGACCATGATAAGTTATCAAAGATTAAGGAAAATGCTAAGTTGAAATACTCACTTCTTTGACAACAGCACCACAGCCGTGTTATCTCCCTTTGAAATTTGTATTCCAGACCGGAATAATTGTTTTAGTTTGCTCATTTCACAGTAATTAGAGTTCAAATTAATGCTGAATGTTCTCCGACTAAGTAAGTGTCTGTTTACGAGTTGTAAGAAATCATTAATAATCTGTTAGAAGGAGTAGATATTTATAACAGTTAAATTGAACAGTATACTAATGGAGTCTTACAGGCAGTAAGGCAAACAGCCACAGCCACCATCAGCTCCAGAGTGTGTATTTTCAGAGCGTCAACCATAGGTATTTAGCTATTTATTAATTACTCAGTTGTTCAGTGTAACACTTATCCTGTTCCTAATAAAAGTCAAAGATTGTCTTTTCAGACAGCGTTGAATTTTTTTGCGGGAGGTGGGGTGGGTTTAATCGGCTGTAGGCTTTTTCCTGCTCCAAATTATCATTATTATGTCGGCCTTTAAAACTTCACCAACCTCTAAATTCTGGTAGTTTCTACAAAAGAGGGTGCTCTAAAATCTAATCATATCATCTATTCTTTGGGAAAAACCTGGAGGTAAGTGGTGGTAAGTTTCTGTGGCAAGCATCACCATAACAGCTAACTAGGTGGTGAGACCTAAAAACAATGAATAAAGCACACAGTATCATTATGGTATTGTAGGTTTGCTGACATTGAACAGACTGTGGAGTACAGGCCCTTCAGCTTGTCATGACGTTCAAATGACAAGTATAGATAGCAACTTCAGCTCACTTTCCGTGTAATTCCATTGACCCACCAGCTCACTTTGGGTTTATGGTACAGTAGAGAGCACTCACACTGAGTTCCCTTCTCATGCAACCTCAACTCTGACAATCAGACATTTCTGTTGAGGCCTATTTGCAGTCCCGGTGTTCCTTACCAAAAGTGAAACAGAGCATCTCCATTCTGTGCAGATGTTTAAAACAAAGGTTTTCAACAGCACAGTTTATAGAGTTAAGTTGACCTGTTTTTAAATGGACCAAGTATGATATACAGGCTTAGTACTGGCAAGTTTCATGGGATGCTGCTGCAGTGGTATCCTGCCGAGGAAGAGAAGTTAAATGGTTGTTATTGAGACTTAATATCTCTAATATTCATCCTTTCCCCCTTTTGATCCACTATTTTCAGATGTACCTTAATTCTAATTAGGGATGTTGATGATTTAGCGATTACTTGCTCTTAAGAATTTAATCGATTAAAAATGAATTAATCAGTAGTCTAAAAGTGGCAGTAACTGCACTTCATTTGACATTGTTTTGTCTGGCAGAGCCATTTGTTAGATAAGGAAAAGGATAAGGAAAATCAGTTGTGGTTTGAAATATTTAATAATAATAATAATATAATGAAAAGATTAATTCATAGAGCCCTTATCAAAACAAAGGTATATGGTACATGAAAGGCAAAATTAAAAATCATAAACTAGAAATGAAAAGCCAATAAAATGTGGGGTGCTCCTGTAGATCAGTTGGTAGAGCATGTGCTTCATGTACTGAGACTATCAGTCCTCTGCAGTGGCCGTCAGTTTGATTCCTGTCTGTGGCCTGTTTGCTGTGTGTCATTCCCTCTCTGTCTACCCCAGTTCCTGTCATAGCTTCAGCTGTCAAATATCAAATAAAGGAAAAAAAGCCCAAATAATAATAATAATAAAAAAAAGACAATAAAATGAACAGGAGGCTCAGATAAAATCAGATATACTTTCTGATAAATGTACATTTATAGAAGAAACTTAAAAGAAGACAATGAATCAGACTCTGGACTCTCGAAGAGACACTGCTGGAGGATGTCAGACTATTCAAAGGATCATAAAGGATTAAAAGATCTAAAATATATTCTGGAGCCAGGCCACGAAGAGACTTAAAGATAATCAATAAGATCTTAAAATCAATCCTAAAACAAATGGAGCCAGTGTAACAAGGCTCAAACAGGCATGATGTGATCGTACCTTTTGGTCCTGGTTGAAAGGCTAGCAGCTGAGTTCTGTGTGGTCTGTGGTCATGTCAAAGTTTTTCTGACTTTCAATCCTGATATTTTGACAAACTATTATTTATTTGATGTTTTCACATAAAAAAAATCCTTGAAAAACATTCTATCTTGTGATTTATTTTAAGTATTAAAACATGTACATTCTGAATATACTATACAACAAAGCATTTTTAGTCCCTGGCTTTTAGCTGTGTTATGCTATATCCCAGCACAATATTGACACAGAGGCTTTTGGAGTCAGTAGTCTATGTAATGTAAATGTTAAAGGCTGGCTATGCAGGCAGGATGTCAGCCAAGCTATTTGTTCTGCTGGCTTGAATGGACTTGTTGTATCGTCTGTCCACAATATCCTCTCTGTGTCAGAGAGTGACGGACTCGACCGGCATACTGTACATTCTGGTGGAGGCGGCTGTGGGCCGAGGGCTGATTGAACTCTCTATAAAGGCAGCCTGAGCTTGAGACAGGTTACTTCTGAAATGTCAATTTTTCACAAAGATTCAGTATATACATAGCAACTGGTTTTGAATCTTTTTCTTGCCACCACAGGGTCATGAGCCAACATGTATAGCATATAAGTTCAAACCAGCAAATGAAAGCAATGATACCGATACTGTACAAAAACTGACGTCCATGCTTTTTTTACAGTCCACAAAGGGTTTAGAAAGATGTTAATTGCCTGAGGTGCATTAAACAGACCTGGTACTTAAAGAACAGCTCAAGCTAGAACCAGCTCAAGTTAGAACAAAAGATCAGAGCCTCAAGAGTTGGAATTTCGAGGTTTTTGCACAACAGCATCCTGTTGTTCTCTTAGTCATGTAGGAGTGCCTCGACATCGCGTGAATTCTATGTTAATAAGCCGCCTCTTGATGGGAAAGGGAGAAATGTCGTGGGTGGGACAGCAACCTCTGTACTGCAACAACTTGCTTCTGTGCGGCTGGTGCTGGTTCTGCGCTGCCGCAGCTTGTTTATGTATGAGTAACAGGCATACTTTAGCAAGCCACATGTCAAAAATGTGATGTGAGTATCCTGTCAGGGTTAGTGGTGTTGCAAACAAACACACAGATCTGCTGGTACTGTAAAATGTGGCTAAAATAGCTTTACCAAATTAAGATGGTCAGACTCAAGGTCTGTGGTCTGGGCACATAACGGCTTTGATACAGGCAACAAACTGGTTTCACACCAGTTTTCTATTTCAGGTAACTTTTTCTCAGTGTGCTCTTGCTGTCTGAGTAGCTGCGGCCCTGATAAAAAATCTAAATAATCCTTCTTATATTAGTGAAATGTCTCAGTAGGTAGATATGCATTATCTATTGGAGCAAGTCTCATTTAAATACTGAGAGTGATGCATTTTTCTGCCAGCAGGTGGCAGCAGCAGCACTGTAGCTGACCTGAGTCACACACATGCTGCCTGTCAACACACACACACACACACACACACACACACACACACACACACACACACACACACACACACATATACATACACACACACACACACACACACGCCAGGACAAGCACAGAGCATCACTGATCAGCTCCATTTGTCTTACTTTTAGTTTGACAGCCACACTCCTGAGGATGAGATTAGACTCGATTTTTAGGTATTTTTGCAATTGGTTGCAAAGATTGCATCTTCAAAGAGGTGACTTTTTAGTCATTTGGAGAAATTCAGTTTTTCTCTCAACTGACAAAACTTTCAGAGCTCAACAATAAGGATTGCCCGCCTACCCCCGGAACAAGTAAAATGCCATGTTGGCCTCGTAAATCTGGCGACTCACTTGCCTGACCAGTCAAGCAGTAAAGAACAATTAATTAAATAAAATTATTTTGATCATCTAATAATCTTTGATGATGGCAAAAATGGCAGACAATGCTGTTTTCAGCCTCTCATATATCAGGATTTTCTTTTTTCTCAGTTCATTATCAAATTAAACTGAATACCTTTTATTTTTGGACTGACAAAACCAGACATTTAAAGGCATCACCTAGAATGGACATTTTACTCTATTTTCTGACATTTTATAGACATTCCAGCCCTAGATTAAACATTACAATTAACGTTAGCCTTTGTTGTTAATTCATAACTGCTAATATAGAAGACAATTTGTACAGGGGCAGTAAAATGCCATAAACCTCAACTGGTTAAATCTGCTTTCGGGTTCCAACTAGCAATTATTTTTATTGTTCATTAATCTGACAGTAATTTTTTTGATTAAAGGGATAGTTCGGGATTTTTGACATGAATCTGTATGGCATCCCCATCACCAGTGTCATGCAATCACACTGACTTACCCCTGGCAGCGTCCTGTGAGCAGAGTTCTCGTCCAGCTTCGG